>LYUA01000313.1:514496-536511 GCA_002093875.1 Calopteryx splendens
ACCCTACCCTGATGTGTGAATTTCACATGCCATATAAGGCTTAGTACTGGTTGAGGTCTAATCTCACCTACTAAACTGACCTTCGGGTTGATTACTGTGATTTTTTTAAAATACTGATTTTACATTCAATGAAAGTAGCTAGGAAGTCATTCACCCATTGAGTAAATATGTATTTGAATTAATTTTCATTAAGAATATGATAATTCATTCGACCATTAAATTTCTTATTATTTTTATTACCTTTCCTGTGTGTTGGAATGATTAAGTTAGTGAATCATATCCATAGTGTAGTCTATTTTTATTCATTCTTTTAGTTATAGTGATGAAACATATAAGTATTTAATATATTACAGAAAATGAGAAGCAAGAGAAGTTTGAAGAGGAAGATCATAGCATTGATGAGGATGATACATCATCTCGTTCCCTTGCCTTCACCAAGTTGCTGAGCAGATCAAGATCATCCTTGGTTGAGGAAAAACAGCAGCAGCAACAGACTGAGTCAGGAGCAAAGAGTGGTGCTGGAAGTCTGCCTATTTCATTGCCAAGGGATTATAACCCTGCCCAGCCCCTCCTGGATGTTGAGACCTTGCATGGATTTCTATCAAAAACACTCCATAAGCCTTATGGGATTTCTACCTCTGTCCCTGCTAATGTTTCCTCACGTTCGGGTGAAAGCATCAACCTCAAGCAGGCTGCTGCTGCCCGTCGAATACGAGAGATGCAAGTTTTGGGTTGCCTTGTGGTAGAGCTGTTCCTCTCTCCCTCTTTCAATGCCCTCCCTCACTTTGTGTCCATATCCAAGCGCCTTGCTATATGCCGTACTGCCTTCCTTGCCGAGCACCATGCCTTACCTCCGTGCGTTCGGCATGTGACTTCCCTCCTCCTCCAGTTATCCTCTGAAGAAAGTGAGAACAATGCAGACTTGAAAGTGGAAGAGAGTGGGCCCGCCGCCTCATTGCCTTACCTCCCGTTCCGTTACCCCACAATAATGCCCATGGGACTCCCTCCTCCGTCTGCCCACCAGCTGCTACAGCCTTCCATCTCCTTGTTCCCCTTCCCCACATATTTCCCTCGCTTGTACAGCCTCTTGAGGACGTTGAGGGAGTACATGACCATGAGAGAAGAACTCGAATTTGTGGAAGCAGATTCCTATGGGGAGGAAGACGATAATTTGAGGAAAGAACGGCAGTTACTAGTTGAGAAAGTGTCCGAGTGTATGGTGGTTGAATTTGCTCGTGGCTTGGTTCCACTTCTCCCAGATTTGGGTGAAGAGGGTGTGGCTTTGATTTTACCCCATGTTCGCCGTCTCTTGGAGGACCCACAAACTGCAGTTGGAGCTGCTTGGCACCTGTTTGAACCTGTTTCGAAAGCTCTTGGGCCTCGTAAGGCTGGTTTGCATTTGTTGGAGCCAATCGCCAGGCTATTTGAAAGAGAAGGCCCCAGTGCCGCTGCAGTTGGGAGGATCAGTAAGCTGTACCACAGGAGCTTTGTTCTAAAACTTTCTGTGTGGCTGGGTTTAGGGGTGTTCTTGGATCGTTTTGTTACTTCATTAGTTGAAGCTGTTGGTGGATATAGAGATGGACCATCTGGGATCATCAAGAGAGATACCCAGGAAAGCTATAGTAGTGGCTCAATGCAGTCACATAGACCCGAATTAGTTTCCAAGTGAGAATAATTTTCTCTTTCATAATTTTAGTATAGTAATGTATAAATTAGATTTAAGGGGAGTGGTTGATCATGGTGTATAGTGCTGGACTTCTAATTGGAGAGCCTTTGGTTCAATTATGGGTGATGCCCTTGGATGCCCTCAGTTTTACCCAATTTGAGTGATTTTCTGGGTACCCAATCTTTCTGGGAATTGGCAGGCAGCACAGGGGAAGGAACTGGCCCACCTTCCCTGATGTGTGAATTTCACATTCTGTTGGGCTTAGTATTAGCTTAGATTTACCCCACCGATCAAACCAACCTTCAGGTTGATTACTGTGGTTTTCTTTAGTTTAAATTTGTCATTGGTGATTGTAAGAAAAACAGTATATATATGGCTAAACAAAAAAGATTTTTACCTAATAGAAATGGAATATAAATGAAAGTGTATTGTTAGTCTAAAATGATAAATAAGCTCAGCTGAAGGAGTATTGTCATGAAGCTTAAGAAAATGGGAGTCTTTTTTTTTAACACATCAGTTTCCTTATATTTTCATAAACTTTCAAAGAACATATTTCCAGCTCATGTTTAGGCACTAAAAAAGGTCAAAATTGCTTATCCTGAAAATACTTTGAAACTTGACTATAATTTAAATGAATTTCTTTTCCAATAACCTCTGCTACCTTTAATTAAAAAAATGAATGTTTTGCTTCCATGAAAGTTTTCCCTATAATAGTGTTTGAGTTTTGTACCTCTCTCTTCTTGATTTATTTTATAACTTAACTGAAAAAATGAAATTAATTGAAGTAGCTTCTTGTACGGAATGAAATACAGTATTCTTCATGGGCCATCCTTTACAGGTATTGCATACGGAATTTACTCTGGAATCTTGCCCATGGTTGCCTTGCACAACCTGGATGCTTGTATTTTGGTTACATATTTTTGAATTCCATGATTGTGGCTTTCTCCAGAAACCTCCAATGATTTTGGGGGACCTTAAGTTGATGTAAAAAAATGTTTGTTGATTGAATTTTTATGTACTGGCTGGCTGTGTGGCCTGGCTTTACCTAGGCGTGATTTGGAATCTTAAGTTTTGATGCATACTCTTTTTGGAGATATTTCAAGTCAAGACCCCTATCACTGCCCATGCACTCACAACAGTAAACATTGCTTCATAAAATAACCTGCAGAAGTATTTTTTCATAACACATTGCTTGAAAAATGTCATAATTATATATTTTTACTGGCTAATTAGAGGAATGGCTGCATTAAGAAAATTGGCATCCAATCTTTTCCTTCTTTTGCAGGCCATATTAGTAGGTGTAACGTCAGCACTCCAAAAGCTATGTCCCTGATTATGTGGCTTGCAATGTGTATGGAAACTTGGATGCTTATGTTCTTGCTACAGTAACTTCAGAATGCAACCAATCATAATTATCATTACTGGGAAAGCATTATTTCAAAATGAAAAAGTGATATTCATACTTTGTTTACATGGGAAACATTATTTATATTATAAGTAGCATTAATATTTGCAATGCATTCTTTTCTGTATTTGTTATCTAAAACAGTTTGATGTTATGATGGACAGGTTAATTGATGGACATTGATATTTGATTCAGCTATTTTTAGTGACAAGTTATCCTAGTTACAGAAAGATATAGATTTCTGACCAGGGTTGTGCTGTGCAA
Organism: Calopteryx splendens; assembly: GCA_002093875.1. Classification (NCBI taxonomy): domain Eukaryota; kingdom Metazoa; phylum Arthropoda; class Insecta; order Odonata; family Calopterygidae; genus Calopteryx; species Calopteryx splendens. The sequence goes on from LYUA01000313.1 coordinate 517,832, forward strand.
GAGCGGAGGTGAAATTAAAATTCAGATTCACTGTGGGGTCTGCCCTATGTTTAAAAAAATATATTGATTGAAATTGGGTGAATTTTTCTGCAGATATTTAGGGTGTAAGAGGATTTTTGTGCCTTTGATTTTAAATATTTATATCTTTGTAGAATTAATTCCCATAGGTGCATCAGCATTTTTCTTTATGCACCATACTGCAGGTCATCTCAACCACTGATGCTAATTAGAACCATTTACATTAATCACTCAATGGACATGATAATATTTTATCTTTAGTGCAAGAATAGTATGAGATGCTTTTCTTCTTGCTTGCAGATCTTCAGAAATTGAGTTTCCAGCCGATGGAAAAACCATTCTATCACCTTTAGATGAAGACTCCTCTGCTGACTCAGAGCGAAATGCTTCACAAAAATCAGGCACCAAGGATGAATTAGATGAGAAGGAAGATAGAGCTGCAGCTGATGAAGAGGGAGCAACTGATGCTGAAGTGGAGCCAGGTAACTAATAGTTATAAGTAAGTTAATGTCTATGAATTTTAGGATATCTGAATGAATACGAATTTAATGCTGCCTTTCAAGTTTGCATTTGTGGAAGAAGAATATGAGAAAAGGTGATATGAACACTTAAGTTAATATTTAAATTAGAGGCCATAAACTGGAACAGATGGAACAGTGTATCTTTATAGGAAGTGTTATAGATGAGGCAAAGCAGGAGGGAAATTAAATGAAGAATTGTGTTAGGTAAAGAAGATTTTATAATGAGGAGGAGGGAGTTACTGTGAAATGCTAATTGTGCCAATCTATTTCTTTTCATTCTTCTCACAGAATTACTGTCTCTGTATTAGTTTTCTCCAAATGGGAATACATATCTTGTATGTCAAATATTGCAATGCAGTCTGAAATAGTATGCAATGAATAGGTTTTGTGAGGGATTTTTATGTATGTAATCAGTAAGAATTAAAATCATCCCCCTGTGTAACAGTGTTATTTGATGCTAAAAAGAGCTACACTAACAATGAATTACCTTTTTTGCAGAGGTATTTGTATTTGAGGTGGGCCCAGAAACTGAAGAGGAAGAACCAGAAGCCACTACAGAAGTAAGCAGGGAAGGTCCACTAATAGACCATCTTATGGACCAATTAGAGCTTCACTCAGATGCATTAAGTGCAGATCGTTTGTCCCTCAATGACTCTATTGGACGGGAAGATGTGGAGGAAGAGGATGAAGAGAGAGATACAGTGGAGGATGAGGCTGAACCAGCTGTCAATGAGGAACAAAATGTGAATATTACTCCTCAAAGTCATACAATGAGCTATTCAAAATGGCTTTCTAGTCAGCAAGGGGACAGCAGCGAGGTTTCTGGTGTAAGTGCAGAGACAGTGTCATGGCTTGCTCACAGGCTTGGGCCTGTGCTATCTGCTAGGCATTTATCTCGTAACTTGCTAAGGATGCTTACACTTTGCTTCCTTGGAGAAGAAAATCTTACACCAGTTGCTGGTGAAAGTGGAAGGAAGGGAATCCAAGGCCGTCATCCATGTTGTATATCTGGTCGGAAGTTATTAGGTGATAACAATGCCTCCAAAGTCCTGGAATGTCTATCCTCAGTTGCAGGTAATTTCTAATTTTAGTGCAAATAAGAATAAAAAAATATATTTCTGCTAGACTTCACTGGGTTAATTTTAAACAATAATTTCTTATTGTTTTCTATGTTTTATTTCCCCAAGCATTAGAAGGGGATTATGACTCATGATTATATTACATTAATCCAGACGTATATTTCATCTTTAGGCATCATCAGTTCATGTTCCCTCTACCGATCATATCCTATACTTTGGCATGTGCTTTTTCACATTGTGACGGTGTACCTTCTTTTTTCAGTCTTGTTCCAATATGAAATTTACTTCAGTCCAATTCTGATCTCAACTTCACTCCTAGATTCCCATAGGAGATCCTCCATTTCATTGTCTACTAAGTCTTCTGCGTCTATGCTGTGCTGTATAACACCCCTACACAGCCATCAACTCTATACATAAAAGTCTTTGGTGCCAAGAAATATGAGTTACATTTCTTTTCTAAAACCATAGTTAATGTTTAAGTTTTGATGTAATTACCTAATTATTGGAACAAAATATCAATGTTGAAAGATCCTCAATATACAATCCCTAATCAGTCACAACAAAATTAAATAATTATGAATAAGAATGAAATTTAATCACTTAGTTCTTTCCATGTAATATTTTGTTAACGTGACCCGGCTTTCAAAACTTTTTGACATCTGCATGTGGCAATTAAAATTATATTTAAATTTCATTTCTCTCTAATATGGAAAGTTTACACAAATTCAAGCCTACTATGGTACAATTCATAAATGATTGTGATTTAAGGGACTCTGGCTGTTTTCATGCCTTGCAATGGAACCTGGCTGCAGAAGATAAGAGTCACTCACGCCAAAGTCAGGGACACAAATGTTGGGTGGTAGCAATTACGACATGTACTTGCAATATTTAATTGTAAGCCAACCTTTTCCTATCTAAAGGATTTTTTTTAAGTTAGCATTTGGTGTAGAACTGATATTTTTTTAACTTGAAATGATTACTTATACACTTCAGGTACAATAACTGGACAAGTAAAATATCTTTAAGTACAAATGTGTATGTTTGGGGTAATTTCCATAGTTCTAAAAGAGGTTTTATATTCTAGGTGAAAAATTTAGAATTTTCGAAATTGGAAATCTTAGAAAAGAGATGAAAATTTGACAGCCTGTATATTTTTGGTGTTTATTTAGTTTTACCCTCCTTATCCTAGTTTCTCTTTTACAAAACCAAGGTTGGCTTACAATTGGTTATTTATGGTACAGTATATATATGGCAGGTATACTTTTGTTTTTAGTTGTTACTTTTCTAATGGCACTTAATGAAATAGCATCATTAATGTTCCAAAAAGGACTTATAGTGGGTATCTCAATACGTTTTGAATCCTGTGATAACTTTTTTTTGATTGAAAGTCTCATTAATGGGAGTTTATTTATGCATCACACTGAGCTCCCAAGCTTGCTCAATCAAGAATTTCCAGCATATTTCAATAGTTTTGCTCATTGTGGGTTTGTTTTTTGGCTGAGGGATAAGATATATGTATGCAGTATTTGATAGAAACTGTTTGATATTTTATACTTGCACTAGAAAGTGTTGTAGTTATGTTCCCAAACCTTATAAATGTGAGAAGTGTGTAATGACAAGTGTAGCGCCCTCCAAAATTCTTCACTTTTCATCTGTGAAGAAAATGTTGCACAGCAGAATCTTCCATTTGCAATCTTTCTGCATATATTGTTTTTATGGACCTTTTTGTTGATGAATACTTCCATGTGCACACTCATGCCTGTTTCCTATTTTTCCTTATCAAATCCTCCATTAAATTAGGTGTTAGCTAAAAATTGATAATAATTATGATCTCAGTGGTCAATGATTATACTATTTACTCAATACAAACCACTGCATGTTTATCATTGCTGCTGGGAGATCTCTGGTGTATTAAGATTGTATAATTTAACATCCCTTTCAAACGCTTTGAGTATGCATGCCAGTATTCTACTCCTTGAGTGAGATGCTGAGCATTCTTGTTAGCTACCACCATGCTGACTGAAAGTTGGATGATTCGTGTGTACTTGGCATAAATGATCACATTTTGACTTTACGTAGACAGGCAAACAAATATGTAGTCTATTGTGGAAAACTGATATTTTTGTTGATGAAGGTAGTGCAGTTGTGAAAAGGATTTTATGTAGTAATAAATCAATGTCAACTGGTATAAGTGAGTGGGAACTATATTACTTTATTATTATACTATATTGACAAATGCATGCTATATTTTGGAAAATTAAAGAAACAATGATTAATTGAGGTAACTAAATTTAATGTGATTGTATTCGTGATTTTTTCATACGTGACCATTTCAATTCTAGCGTTGTATGGAGAGCAGTTAATTCTCCTGCAGTATCTTCCACATATGTGGGAGTTGGCAGCTCTCTGCCGACGCAAAATAACTCCAACCTTAGAAGCTGGCCTTGTGGGATGTCTTGCACTTCTGATACATATAGTGCCATTTCTATCTGATGCGACATTAATGGACCAACTCCAGGTGAGTTATAAATTTTTTTTGATTCATCACTGTTTCTTCCTAAATGATAATTTTGAGTCATAAAAAGAGAATTGATTGATGAAGTGTGTTATTATAATTTTGAATACGTGTATTTTAGTTTGATGCCTTGTAGAATATCACATGAGGAAATTAACATTTGTATTCTTTGGGATCCATTAGCAACATTATGTATATCACTTTTAAAGGAATTCAATGTTCGTGTTGTAATTTGTTGTCTGCAATAAAATCTCATTATTTTAAAATTCAAGAGACTGAAAAAATTGGTATTCAAAATAAAATTAAAAAAAAATTCTTATGATTCCTTAATTGACCAGTAAAATCACAGTGTCATTTTATCTTTATATAAAAATGCAAGGCAAATTGAGCTATCTTTCTTCTGTGGTTATTTGCCATGATTTAAGGCTGCAATGAATTGTATAAATATTGCAATGCTTTGTAAAGAACAAGATTTTCATGAAAAAACATGTAACTTACAACATCACCAATAGTAAACCAAAGTACATGTCTAGCTCGAAATGTTAAATGTAAAAACATGCATAAAGACAAATTTTTGTATCCCTTCCATAACCATAGCAGGTTTTATTCTTTAGCCTCAACGTTGATGTTTACATGCATTTCACCACAAATGGATTATAGGCTGGAATTTCACCTAGGATACAAATGTTTTGTTGAAATGGTCCAGATTACACTAGAATGAGTTTTAAGCATGATAAGACTTTAGCTTTTGGAGCATCTTACAAATACAAACTTAAGTAAAATACAAAATACGAGTATGGTCTTCAAGATTTTTTTATACTTTCACTTGTAATATGCATGACATATCCCACTTGCAGTTCTTCTGGCAAGAAAACATGTGTTTTATCATTCTTTTTCATACACAAGAGTAGGATTGGCAACTAGTTTTGGACAAAGTCATTATTGTGTTCCTCTTTCCTGTAACTCTCTAACTTCAGGAGAAAGCATGAGGGGACCCCTAATAAAAGAATTGATAACAGTTATGGTTTTGGAATACACTTGAAGACAATCCCTGGATTGCTGGATGCCAGTTGTTGACAGTAATATAACTATACCCTTTATAAATAAAGGGAAATGATCTCTGAAATTGTTTAGTGGGGCCGCATTATGATTACTTTTTAATTCGCCATAGGCTACCTGGTTTCTTGGTTTGAATTTATTTTCTGGTTAGCATCTTCAGTTAGATATGATGTTGCACATACAGTGTGTAGTAACTGGATAAACAGCCAATACATCCTGTGAGGCTGAGGAAAAATGGGAATTTGCAAGGAATTTACAAACTAATGGAGAATATGTAAAATGTAAGTTATTTCCCACAATTAAAGGATTTTTTTCTGTAAAAACATTGCTTAAAAATACTCTCACAATACTCTTCAGTCGTTACATTCAAAGGGCATTTGCCAAGCAGGCAGTAGACTTTCTCACCAAGAATAATTCTTTCTCACCAAGAAACTATTTTTTTCCATTTTTCCTTCAGGATAATATTCTTGCCCAGGTTCTTCTGCCGTGTATTCGGCTCGTTTCCTCTGGACGGGCACCTTTTCCTTCTGGTGCTCTTGCCAGAGCAGCCCTCACAGCCAAGGTGCTTGATGCATTGCATCTCTTGGCTCTGCGAGTTGGAGTGGAAATGACCCGAAGGCATCTTTCTTCTGCATTACGCAGATTTTTTCTTGCGTTTGACAAAGCGCATGGTTTCAGCAGAGATCGGACTGGAAAGCCATGTGGTGCTGAAGGCACCTCTGTGGGAACACTTTCAGATGGTACACCTAGTTCATTGGGTGCAAGATTTGAGTCACTGAAGGACAGCCCATCATTGTGAGTACATTTTTACATGTGATCCGAATGTCATGCAATTTTGAATCTTGAAAAATTGTGTCTCTTAAATTAGTTACAAGTATTTAATTTAAAAGTGAGGAAAAGAATATTTCTTAATTTTGAGGTTGCTAGAATGTTGATCTACAAATATCTTGTATTTTGATTGATGACAAGTTTTCAAGTCTGGTGGCCTGAGGGTGCCCATTGGGATGCGAGATACTAGTCATCTAGTGTAATCAATCAGCATGGCAGTATTACCCAAGTATGCATAAAAGCTTATTAGACATATGTACAACATTTATTTTAGTAAAATATCATAATGTATTTTCTTTGAGATTACATACTTGAAGAAAATATGGAAGGCATCTTAAACATCTAAATAACCTAAAATCTCTGAATAATCTCACAAATTACTGGGATAATCAATTTATCATTTATCAATCTCCTGGTCACCTGGCAGTGATATCCAACTCCAGGTGTCCAACTCCAACCAGTATATGCAGTGTTATTTCCTTCCACTCAAGACTGATGCTGGTTGGCTATTTTTTTTGTTGATGATTACATTGAGGATCACTACCAGTTGACTATCATCTTTGAAACATTCTATTGACCAGTCAGTTGGGAAATGTAGGTAATTATATTTTTGAATGTTCTACCACATGAACTTTGCTATCACATTTGTGATGTTTACAGAGTGAGTGTGATAAGTATGGTGAGGAAGTGACTTAGGATTTTTGATGAAGGAAGGATGAATGTTACATGGTGAAGAGAATATTGACTCAAGTCTCAAATTCGGGAATATTTGGTTCACATTGTCGAAGAAAAGATTCATTCCAATAGGCAGTACAGAATTTCTGATTTCTGTGTGATATTTTTAAAAAATTTCAAGATCTTTGATGCATGAAATGTGAACTGAATACTAACTCTACACAAACTGTGTTTGAGATGGATGCTAAAAATGGTAGTGGATGGTCACAAAGTGAAACACATGGGAGTAACCTTGGAATTTTTGCAGTGGTATGAAGCAGAAGGTACGGTAGCAATGGTACAAGGGCTGTTCAATAAAGAGTTAATCATAAATTTTTAATTCACATAATTTACTGTGAAAAAAATTAATTTAATGTTGTATTGTTAATGCATGATGTTATTGTTGTACATTTTTGATTGATTTGACACTGGTATTGCATCAGTAGCAGCCATTACAAGTTGAAGCCTTTTCAGTTTGCCTACAGCAGTGATGGATGTAACAAGTGATGAGCAATATGCTCCATTGAAATTTTCCTCTCGCCTGAACAAATCACCCCCTGAGGCCTATGTAATGCTGCAGGAGGATTTTGGAGAGTATGTTATTGTCTAAAGCACAGCTATAAGATGGTTTAAAATGCTTAAAGTGGGGAGACAATCAATTTCAGAGGAAGGTGGACCCGGAGCTCCAGTCACTGCTTTTACGGAAGTAAATATTCACACCGATACTGTCATTATGAGAGAAGATGGTCAAATAATGTTAGGAGAACTGTCAGAAATATTGAAAATTTCATTGGGTGCCACCCACTTGGTAAAAGAAAAATTTCATATGAGATGTGTTGGTGCACAGTGGGTTCCAAGACTGCTCATACGCTGACAAAAAAGAAGGTTCACATGCAGATTTTTTAGCAGTTGAGGTTGATGTTACAGGAAGATAAGGAGTTTCTTTCTAAGGTTATCACTTCAGATGAAACTTGGCTACAAAATTTTGATCCTGGGAACAAATAGCACAACCTCAGTGTGGAAATCTCTGGCATCACCATCACTAATAAAAGCCAAAGTGGTGCATTCTTTTGGGAAAGATATGATTATATCATTTTTTGATATTCAAGGAGTGGTGTATGAGCATTCTATATAAACACACACAACTGTAACAGAATAATACTATAGGGATGCACTGAAAATTCTCCAAAGCCATCACAAAAGGCCACATTTCAAAGCAACAGGCTGGATGTTGCACCACGATAATGCACTATCACACATTGCAAATGTTGTTCCTGAATATCTCATGAATATCTATGAGGAAATTGTTCCTTATCCTCCCTATTCTCCAGACTAGTCCTCATGTGACTTTTCCTTATTCCTCAATGTGAAGAAACACCTTCGTGGAAAGACAAACTGTTGTCATAGGCCAATGGAACATGTTTCAACTTGCAATGGCCAGTACTAATTCAAATCAATTAAACTTGTGCCAATAAGCTAGCAATATAATATATGCTAAAAGTTTTGCCCAATAAATTATGTGGATGAAAATTTTATTGATAATTCTTTGTAGAACAGTCATCAAAGTTTTTTTTTGATTAAATGTGGATTTGCTATGTGACACCATAAAGCAAGAAAGCAAATATTCAGCATTTTGGTCCCCTGAAAGCCAAGAAATTCAAGGCAAGCTTTTCACTTAAAAAATGTGGTGTGTCATTTTCAAGGTCTGTTAAGGAATTTTGTTTGTGGCATTCATGCCACAAGGCAAAAAACTGGAAGCATTCTGTCATACTCAGAAAAAGTTAAAGCACGTAATACATAACAAATGGCTTGGCCTACTTGGCCTTGGAGTTCAGGCAATTTGTTGCTGTATGACAATAAATGATTGCATGCCGCACATATGACACAGGAGCTGTTCATTTTTTTTATTTTGCTGGGAACAAATCGTTCATTCCCCTTACATTCCAGACTTATCATTGAGATATTTCCATCTTTTTACGCACTTAAAGAAATTTCTTGGTAGACAAATGTTTGTCAATGATGATGATGACAAAGATGAGCGTCCAGAACTGGTTCAAGTCACAATTGGTGGAATCCTATGAACAGGGTATCTTAAAATTACTGTGAGTATATGTGACTAAATTTGTATGGTGACACTGTTGTCAAGTAGATAAAGATGTGCTGAATTTAATGGAAATAAAATAATTGTTTTTCCCCAATTATGTAAGTACTTTTTTTAAATTGCTAAATGGTACATACTTTCTGTGCATGTCTCATATTTATTTAATTTAAAATTAACTTTTACCCTGAGGGTAGGGCGAAAGGCAAGGGTACTCTAATTAAAATACGGTGACAATAAGAAGTGAAGGAACCATCACAGATGGAAGGGGGTGACTTCCTGAACCAACTGCTTCCTGCTCATTTTCCCTTGAGTGTCCATTTTGAATAAATTGATCTGGGACAAGAGCTATGTTGACTATTACCAATATTACCATTATATTCTTGACATAAATGTTATGGAATATTTTGTTGTTCATACTGATGTTTATCTCTTTACTTATTCAAAATTCATTGTATATAATTTTACAGATTAATATTTACTTATGTAGATAAAATTTCACGTGGTGAGCATATGTAACTTGACATAACTGGTGCTTGGTTCCCCCCTCCATGAGAGGATCTCTCCTCTCACAGAGGGGGAATCGCTATAAGTAGCCCAAGTATACCCAAAGTCTCACCTTTTATTTCAGTAATAAAGATTTTTTTAGGAATTCATTAAAATGTAATAATTTTCCACAGGTCATTAGAAGACAACAGCTTTTTGGAAATATGCCGTGATGGCACTACAGCAGAATGGGCAGTCCGTGGTGCACACATATCACATGTTCGAAATAAAGCAGAAAATGATTCAACGGATTCAGCATCTCCACCACCTCTTGGGGGAACCCCTGACGGTGCTTCAGCCTTCAAACCCATGTCAGAATTGAGATGCCAGGTTGTAATCTATCATCAGTGTATCCGAATTATTTTCTGCATTAATGCACTTTTTTTTGCTTGAGCAAGTTAACTTCAAGTATAATATGTTTTGTTATACTTGCTATTTAGGCAGAGGTGATACAAAGTCAAATATAAATATGCATGAAAGATGCTGAAAATATTTGCATAGCTTTTTATCTTATTTAAAGGAGAATTTCAAGCAGGGAATTTTATAAAATAGATATAGGAAATATGAGATACATATATGGTTTATCATAGCGAGTAAAATCACAACCACTTTTGGTAATATGTTGCAGGTCATGTACTCCTTCTGTTATCCTTGCATTTAATTTTCATTAAATTTAAAGTGTTTTCTGGAGGACATGAATAATTAAATTAATTTCATGGAAATCGTTCTGTTGCCTATTTACTTGTTCATAGTTTCTGAAGGAGTCCTTGACAAATTAGATTTGCAGGGGCTTTGAGAATTAAACCGTAATCTCATCTATTTTGAGTGGCATGTGATTAAATGGAATATGCATAAAATCTATTTGGTAACCATGAAAGTGACTCTTGATTTTTGGTCTTCTTGCTTACTTTCAAGGCCCTTGAAGAGCTCAAATGTGTGTTCTCTGAAGAATTTGCACACTTGGCCTACATTCCATTCTTTCGGTTCCTTGGAGAGAATGTAATGGAGCAAGCTTTGCAAAATGAGCAACTCATTCGAGATTTATGCTTTACTTATGAGCAAGAAATGCATCATTTCCAACCTGAAGGAGGTAAGCTATTCTTTTTCAGGTGAAATAATTGTGGCATCAATGGGAAAGGAGACAGTTTTGGAATGGCTTGTTTGAAGACTCGTGGTAAATTATAAATTAATTCATTCATGATAATGGTCACTTGTATGAAAGGAAAACTTGTATTTTAAGAGTTATGGCATACTTTACCTGAAGCTTGATATTTCCATGCTTGTATCGTGCATATAAGTCAACCCTTGTTCATCTGAATAACACATCTATTCATTTTAAAAATAATGCCATGAAACGGGTAATGGAAATATGTGCTTCAAAAAATTACTTTATAGCCTCATGCAATGGTTTCAGAGCTTGATTGGATGAAAAACACCAACTTTGTTGCTACCCTGTTGCAAATCCATGTGAAATGAACATGATTATGCTACAAGGTAGCAAAATGCATTGTACCGTTGTGTTTATTATACACTTGGAAACAATGAAATGGTGTTTTGATTATGGTTATCCATCATTTTCATCCATTCATGCCTAATTCAATCTCCTGCTTAACCTAGGATAGCTGCTTGACATCCGCAGATCATTTTCAATCAAAATATTTAAGAAACGTTAATTGGCCTACAGTTTGATGTAAAAGATACACAAATATAAAGGAGGGATTCCAAAAATAAATGATGATAGCAAGTGTGCAATCGTTATAATCAGCATCATCACTAATCATAGGATCACTCAACGATCCTTCGCTAAAGGATTTAGGGCTTTAGATGCCACGAGTTGTATCAGATTATGACGTACCACCGACACCAGCCTACAGCTTTCTTTAGCGATCAGTTCAAAGTTTTCAAAGTCAATGTTTTGGCGAAACTTTTCCCAGCAATATGATCTGATACAGAGGAAATGCCAGAAGATTTGGATCTTCAAAAGTATCACACTGCGGAAGTCTTCACAAAGAATTCTTGAATCTGATAACTAATTTTTATATTGTTTCTCTAATGTTTGTCATTTTATGGGGTGTGAGGCATTTGATGGGATAAATTCCAGATCTTTTTGTGCGGGGAGATATCTTAATGGGGGACAAGATGTTTTATTAGGTATTAATTTTAGTTCACAGGAGAAGGACCTGTTGTACTGTTTTATAATTTTGGAAAAACCTTTGCCAATGTCGGGATTGAAGAAAGCCATGTATACATATTTCTAGGTGTGTCTTGAGAAAGACATTATTGGATAAGTAGAGTTTAGGGTTTAAGATTGACTTGTTTTTTTTTAAGGAACTGGTGTTTCATTTGAGTTTTATAACTTTGGAAAATGATAGCTGCCAGAATCCATAAGTTTTGTGTGCTTTAAATTCCATGGTATTATCTGTCATCTTTTTGATTAGGCTGTTTAAGAAGGGGAGGATTTTTTTGCAATCAGTTTTAACTATGAAGGTGGGGACTTGATGTTGATTTCAGTAATAATATCCCTACAAATTTGAAATTTCAAAAAATGGCATTGATAAAATATTTAAGTGTATGTGGCTAAAGATCAGTGGGCCCCAGCTTATCCTGTGGGACAATTTATTATTTGATACTAATTTTGACTCAAGCAAAATTCCTGGTAGTAACATGCTAAGCCACATGTAATGTGGGTGATTTACTTGTCAAATAACCGATTAATTATTTGTAACATGCATATTATGATGCATTCAAAGTTAAGTAAGGAATTTGTTCTCCCCAAGATAACCAGAATAGTTGATCAGGTTATTGATTGTGTTTTCTGAAGTAATTTGTGTCTCTCCTTATTGATTTTTATGGAAATCAAGAAACAGCTGATCACATGTATTTGTCAGACTACTTATTACCTGTAGGACCTCTGACCCATGACAAGGAGATGTCGCAAAGCTTTGGCAGCAATGTGGCAGTTATTGGAAACAGAATTGATTTGCAGGTATGCTCACTATTTCTTTTTTTGTTAAATTGGAGCATATTTTCTAGTTTATGGTGCATAGCTATAAACTTTCTTATAAATTATCTAAACGCATGTACATATAAATAATTTAATCAACAAGTAAGTTGTAATTGGTGAGGTAAATGGTTAATTAGTATTTTAGCTTTATTTAGCGTTGATGTAGAATTAACCTAATTAAATGGTTGAACTTTAAGTCCATATGTGTATCATTTATTACATAATTATTACTAGTTACAGGAATGTTTTGTTGGTAATAATTTTTACAAGTATGATTTCATTTTTTAATCTTAGCATTGCTTATCATTTACATGAATGGTGAATGAAGCGGGCCGACATACCCTCCACATTGCCTGTTTGTTCAAGTCCAGGAATAGGACATGTTCCTCAAGAATCGGATATGATATCTTTTATTAGTAAGAAAATGGAAAATACCAACAGGTACCAGTGGTTTTTTTAATGCATGGATGGTTTTTTTTTCCCTTGGAGAAATTTTATTGAAGTGACAATGAATTAAATTTCAGACACCTGAGAGGAAATTGGCTGGCATATTGGGAACATGAAATTGGGCGTTCTGAAAAAGATAGCAGATTTAATTTCAAGCAAATAAAACTTCAAAAGTTTTCTGGTCATGGAAATAGCATAAGGGCTGTTGTGGTTTTGGATAATGAAAACAGCTTTCTGAGTGGCAGCAGAGATAAGACAGTGAAGCTTTGGTCCTTAAGAAGTCAGGTAAGGAAAAGCAAAAGAACATATTAAGACACTGGCAAGTATCATTGCACTGTACTTTTTTCCCTTTGCTTGTAAATAGATTGTTATGATTCAAATTTTCAAGTTACTACCTGGTATGATTATAGTTTTTATCGATTGCCTACTATGGACCAGGTTTGGAATGTAAATTTTTCTTATATAATTAATTTAGCATTTTATGATAGGAAGGTTTGATGAAATATAAATTTTGTAATTTCCATTAACAAGTTTTTTTTCCCACATCCATCATCATCATCTATCATTCATCATCTACCTGTTGATGTTGCCTAGCAACAAAACCATGGTCATGGAAAATAAACTTGTGTGTGGAAATTGTGAAGTTCATATGTTATCAAACTTATGAACTATGAAGAATGAAGATTTCCAGAGTTACACCTGAGAATGTTTCACAATTTATGAGAGTTCTATTACACTCGTAAACTTATGATTCTACCTGTGAATACGTAGCCCCTATCTCTATAGGCCCCCACCATGGACTACAATCTTGACGTGGTAGTGGTGACGTGGAGGGCTTGTGTATTTTGATGACCCCTACAGGCAGTGCTGTTGGAAGCATGAAAATTTCTTTTGGTAGGGTCACCCAATCCAGAAAGGTAAAAGGGTAGGAGACACATGTAAGGTACTCCACGCGGTGTCTGTTCCTCAGTGAGGTGGTTGCAATGGCATCTTACCCCAGTGGGATGGCCATTTAGTGATGCTGTCACATTAAAACACTATCGAGGAAGGCTAAGGGAAACCAACTCAATTATTTTTCCCAAGCACTAATGATGGACACAATCAAGGAAATGAGTCCTGACAACTATGGGGCCTGGCCCACAGAGGTTTGTGTCGTGCCTGGCAGCGGTGGAGGCAAGGCCTTTGTGGTCGTCATCATATGAAATCCTTATTTAGCTGAACAAACATCACCAGAAAAGAAGAATCAGAAGTGGGGCACAACTGTCTGAATAGGGACTTGGAATGTTAGGATGATGATGAGGAAATGGAAGTTAGAAAAGAACAAACAAGAGATGGAGTGACTAGGCTTGTGCAAGGTGAGATGGAAAGATACTGGGTATAATTGGAGTGATAGTTACAGAGTAATATTCAACGGAGAAGAAGAGACCCAGCATGGAGTAGTAGTGGTATGGAAGAGGAAGCAGGAAGAGAAAAAAGCAGGAAGTTGAGTAATAAATATAGAGCAAGTGAATGATAAAATATTATTGGTAGAGATTAAAGCAGGACCAACAAACATGGTTCTAATTAAGGTTTGCATGCTGACAATTAATCATAGGGAGGGAGACAGTGTACAAACAACTAGAGGAAATGATTGAGGGTATACAAAGAGGAAAACACATGATATTGACGAGGAACAGGAGCATGGTAGTGGGTGAAGGGATAGATGGGAGTGAGGTAATAATAATAATGAAGACTTTATGTTTATGGCAAAATTAGGGCTATTAGGCCCTCTCTTACATTTAACCTTTTTCACATCCATGCCCGAGGCTGGACTCGAACCCACGACCCTTGGGTTAGCAGGCGAGCACATGCCCACCAATCTAACCCGGCTGGCAGGGAGGTAGGGGAGTATGGCAAAGGAATAAGGAATCACCCTGGGGTGAAAGCTATACAATTTTGCAGGATGAATGGCTTAGTTATAAGTTATAGCTGGCTTAAACATCGCAGCAGATGAAGGTACACATGGGAAACGCTGGGAGATTCAGGGAGATGCCCATCCGATTTCATAATAGTTAGGAATAGATTTAGGAACAGTGTCATCAATTCAAACAGTTTTCCTGGAGTGTATGTCGATTCAGACCATGATTTAGTACTCATGAAATTTAATGTGAAATTCAAGAAGATAGGATAGGGATGACAGATAAAAAATTGGAAAGTAGAAGCATTAAGAAGGATGAAATGAAGGGAGTACCAAAAAGCAGTGGAGAGACTTCTGAGTGAGAACAAGGATATTGGCACAGTAGAAGAAAGGTGGAAAAAACTCAAAAAAGGAGTAACAGAAGCCTCAAGCAAAATAATAGGAATGATAAGTAGAAAAAGGATAAGAAAACCGTGGATTACAGAAGATATGATTATTAATATAGATGAGAGAGGGAAATGGAAGAACAATAACAGATTAGAAGAATGGCTTTTAAAGAGTTAAACAATAAATTAAGGTGAGAAACAAATAAGGCAAAAGAAATGTGGAAAGAGTAGTGTGAGGGCATGAAGAGTTTACAGAGACAGGAGGAAATGGGTGTGCTGCACAGAAAAGCTAAAGCACTGTCAGAAATGAAAAGCCGTGCACCCTATTAGAGGTACATAAGGAAAAGTAGTAATAGAAGCAGAAGAGGTTCAAGCATGGCAGAAGGAGTACACAGAAGAACTATGCAATAAAGACATTAAGCCAGTGAGCGTGGACTAATGAATGCATCCAAGATTTTAGTACAAAGCCATATTGATAAGGAGGAGGGGAGTTAAGATTTAATAGTGAATTTAAATGCTGAAAAAGTTTAAAATTTGATGACTTTTGTATATCTTGGCAGAATGTTCATAAAATATGGTAGCATAGATTGAGGCTATTAAACTGCATGTGAATACCCGCAGAAAGTTGTTGTTGGCATGAGGGTGCTTATAAAAAAATTAATATTTTTTCTAAGGCAGTGAAAATAGTAGTGTTTTAAAAGTGTACTTCTACCCACATTATTTTGTGTCAGTGAAACATGGGTATGCCAGGATAATCATAAATACTATGGATATGGGGTATTTGAGAAGTGTTTGTGGTGGCAATAGGAGAGATAGTGTGAGGCAGTGGATTTTGAAAGCATTTGGATTGGATTTACCAGTGGTAGACAAGCATGAAAGAAGTGTGCGATGCTGGTTTTGTCACGTTAAGAGAATTATTGAGAGCCAATCACCCAAAACTTACCTATATCAGAGAAGAGTCAATGAGTTTAGAGGAAAGGGTAAACTGAGAAGTCATCGGGGAATGAGGTCAAAGATATGTACTCTGAAGACAAGAAATGTTATAAGTATGACAAACAGAAATGCTTACATGAAATTATTGTGAAGCAAATGTGCAACGATGGAGCGGTATGTAAGATAATTGTAAAAGGGAGTAAGCTTCCTGTTATAACTTAAAATCTGGCTGTTTTGACTTTATTGATCCTAAAATGAAATGACATGAAGGGTATGTATGCATGTACAGGGTGGGTCATAATGAAGTCCCTGATTTCTTACGATTCAACAATACAAATCAGGGACTTCATTATGCCCACATTATGCTGTATAAGAGGTGTTATATGGTCTCTCTCTTACATTGGTACAAGTGATGTTGAGTTAAATTATGACCTTATCCAATCGTATAAGGCTCAGGAATAGTCTGTCTTTTGTTAGATTTTGGGCTTTCAACACAGCATTTTTTCAATAGATTGTAATCCATTCTGAAATTATTAATGGTGAATATTATGCTGAAATTGCTAGTAGCATGATATCAGCTGTTTTGACTTTATTGCTAGCTGTTTTATAGAATTTTGAATGCTGATTCATAAGGAGCGAAATTTAAAACTAATCTTGAATTTTATGTTTAGTTTTTGAAATGCCATCAGTTAAATGCTATGCATATATTTCAACCTATATTTATATTTGCTAGGGGGATGGTTCTGCTGTAACACACTGTCAGTGGACATATATTGGCCATCGCAAATCTGTATTGTCTGTAGCAATTGTGGAACCCTTAAGATTGGCAGCTTCATGTGACTCAGCACTTCATCTCTGGGACCCTTTTGTGGGTTCACCAATTCGCCGCCTTGAATCAACTCGCTATCCTCCAGTATGTGTGCTTCGACCTTTGCCTCCTCCAGCTTGTACACTTCTTGCTGCTACAACTGATGCTACATTGAGGCTTGTTGACCCAAGAGTCCCTCAAGCTTATCTTAATGATCTCAAGGTTTGTTTTGTAGTTACATGTATATTTATTCTCAACACTTATGATTGTATTATGTGAACTGAAATTGTTATTGTGGCACTAATTTATGTAGTAATGTGTTATTTAGTCTGCTGGTGATTATTTCAATATGATGGTCGTAGATGTGCGAACTTGAAAATTTCACATATGTATGTACCGATTTTTGAGTTCAACTGGCATTCTTTCATACAAAGTGTGCATCTGAAAAAACTTGATTTTATCGTGTGTTGGAGTTTTTGTTTTACAGTTGCATTCATTCTAAATAAAATCAATTCAGGTCAATCTTGAAATAATACTTGGAGTAAAATTTGAACCGTAAATGTTTTCAATTCAAATTTGTCAGACTCAGTAATTTATTGAAAATCTTTAGCTGCTTCAAAAGTGCTCACTTGTGCAGGCCAATGTTTTCATGAAACAATAAATTACCTATTTTACTTACCTATGTTATCCAATCCCTACCACCACCCTTCTTACTCCCTTTTTACCCCTTCTCAGTAAATGTTGAAAATTGGACTTATTCATTTCTATTTAAAATAGCTACATTATGTAATCTTAGTAGCGTCCAAGTGTTGTGTTAATGTCATTTTTCTACCCTTTTAAAAATGTGCCATGTCAGTAAAAACCTTTTGATTTTTATAAAAGAACTTATTGTATAAAATTTTCTTTCCTGATAGTTTTAACTTCAGATTAATTTTAACCTTTTTATTATGAATCCAATTTCCAGGTATCACCTAGTCCTTGGGGCTTAATACGCTGTGTAACTGTAGCCCCTAATGGTTATTGGGTTGCAGTTGGCCAATCCTCCGGCCATCTTTCCATTCTTGATATACGCACTGGTTTAGTTCTTTCAACCTGGAAAGGCCACGAGGGCGAGGTATGTTAAAGCATAAGGTGATATACTCTGTGCATTGATGAATACATAATTGATGGTTAAAAATAATAAGCAGATTGTATATCTTATTTGGATTTTTACTATAGTTGCTGGATTGCAAAAAAGCATTTAAAATAGGAACGTTTTTTGATCCACATATCCTCTAATACATATCTTTATCAGATTCTAAATCTGTATTTAATTCCTTGATTTTAATCGAATCCAAGCTCTCATTATACTGTAAGTCAAATGTGATTAATGTACTTTCCGTGAATAATTTTAGTGAGTTTTGGAGGGTATGCCCTATCTTCTCTTAGGTGCAATTAGTAGTAATAGACATACCGTCAATGTTACCTAATATCACCTATATACCAATGGTACCTATACTAATTTTAGATACATTTTGTATTTAAATATGAGGTCTAAGTGTTTTTGGTTAATATGAAAAATGTTACAAAATAGAATCTAGGAACTTGCTCTGCCATCACTTTGTAGTAACCAGTGACCTTAGTAGTTGATAACGTTGTGTCCTATTCTGCAAGAAAATAATTCACTTTGCATGACCCAGTTTCAATGATCCTGTCCTCGGACTGCTTCTATGAAATGGAATACCAATCCAACATCCATGTAATTGTTCATCCAAAAATAGACTAAATGTGGACATTTATTTATTTATTTATTTATTTAAGTAATTGCACACATACAGCATTTCTGCC
>LYUA01000314.1:111707-128574 GCA_002093875.1 Calopteryx splendens
GTTCTCATTACGTTTACTGCTGGTGGAAACACTTGCAATAATGAGTGTAAGAACTATGGGCCTCGCAATAATCATATTTTTTTACATGGAAATCATTGGGACAATTTACGGTTCCTCAAAAAATCTCATAATAGTGGATGTCTCGCTATAACTCGTACTCGTTTTAACGAGTTTACACTGTACTATAAAATTTTATCTAAGTCATTCTCATGCCAACATTTTAGTAAGTTAAAGCAGTGGAACAGATATAAGAGGGAACCTGATAAGTTAATAAGGAAATAAGTTAATGAGAAAATGAATATGTAATTCCTATCAAGTGCATACAATTTTACTCATGGGTGGCATTGTTATTAGCAATAAGTGTATTTTAATGATGTGTCCATGGTGCTACAGTATTACCAGATGTGTGTTCTGCCTGAAGATAGCATTTTGTTTGTTGAATTATAGGGAAGGAAGTTCTTAAGTGCAATTCATTTGGTCATTTGATAAATTATGTCCTTAGCACACTTTGAAATGGTTGATTTATCTCACTTTCATCTTTTTTCTCTAAATAGAACAAGGAAAGATCAATATCCCAGAGTGGTTAAGGAAATATGGTAATAATGAAAGACATGAAATAAATCATTGACCTAATGCTTGTAGAGTGTTTTTCCATGCCATCCTTTTTGTGACTAAAGTGTATTTAAATTGTAGTGGGGATTTGGTCATACCTATTAATGATTACAAATTAAGCATTTGATACTAGGTATTTCCTGTATATTTTTCTCTAAATACTTTTGCTTTTAGTAATCTTCCATCAAAGTTTTAGGGAATTGTGGTTCTTCTCCATTTCATACTCTGCTCTCTTTGATTCTTGGAGTATTTGTCTGCCAATTCCATGTGGACACTAGAAGGATCTTGAACAATTTGTGTGTCAACTGGCTTAATGTGTTGGTTACTGTGTAAGGGATCGGGGGTAATATTTCTTGATGTCTGTCTCTTCTTGCTTCACCACCCAGTCTAATGGAAGTTACGTGGCCGATACGCCAGTGGCTTACGTCCCAACACATCTGCCCTACTTGCTCCTGGATAGGATGTATTGACGATGACGATGGTGATGATGACATGCAGTATCGCCTCCTTCCCTCAACCCCTTCCCCTTCCTTGTGTCCACCCTCGCCCACCCCAACTGATTCGTGCTCCCCATTCAAATCAGGTGGGATCATGTTAACCTTCTCACAGCATGGGACTTGTTTGTTTTGGGTTATAGCAACCAACTGTTGCTACTTCCTTATAGTATGTTTTTTTTTGCTTAGCGAGTGTTGTTTTATTAAGCTTAGGTGATTGCTAGCGAATGCTTAATTTTGCACTAATTAAGGTTTATATCATCCTTTACATGCTCATAAGTTTTTATATCTGTCATTCACTTGGCATCGTGAAAGCCAGGGACGAAATAAGATTTTTGTGATTATGTTGTCTGGTCAGTAATGAAAGCGTGATTGTCTTTTGCACACCTATATTTACATTTTCACCAAATGCAGTGAAAATATCTTTTTGCATGTTCACATGAAGTGCCCAGAATAATAATTGCCGTAGTAGATTCTATTCATTATTTGATGTTGTTCGTTATTGTGTTTCTTGAGCATTTCAGCTAGTTTAAATAACCCTCTTTTTTGTTTTGTGCAAGCAGTCTCTCATTCTGCAGAAAAAGCTTCCACAAAATATGTTTTATAACAATAAAAAGAAAACATAAGTGTTGCCATACATGCAAACATTTTCTTTAGATTAATTTTTATGGTTTATTGCACACTTGCATAAATACCCTGTTACCGTATTCGCTCAACTCTAATATGAAATCCCTTTTTTCAGAAATTCACAATGGAAAAAAGTAATCTTGAATAACAATCAATGATAGTAAGTAAAAAGAATACTTAAACACTTCATTTATTAAAATTTTGTCTAATCATATAAATATGGAAATAACTCAGCTTAATTTAAATATGTTAAGGTGTATTCACAGTTCTTTAAAGTTGGAAAACTATAGAAAGATAAACTGCTGCTAAGCTGCAAATGCTTTCACTTGATGATTTCAATTATATGCTAAAATAAATTAAGAAATATAGTTGGAAATGGCTAATCAAATTTGAAAAAACTTCAATATTTCCATCTTAGGACCACCACTTGCACAAAAAAATCACTGTAGTTGAATTCATATCACTTGCACCAATACCATTAGTGCCCCATTCACTATTCTCATACAGAGTCCTGGGTTATAGATGGCCCTGGTGTTTGCCTCCAGAGGTTTGGTATTCCAGATTATGACTCCCTCGTTTTTGATGGCCATTAACACAGGCCCAGATAGCCACTGCCTGACTGCTCAGTTCACAGGTGCCCTGATGTAAGCATTTCAAAATAAGAATGCAAATAGAAGCTTCCTCCTCACTTTAAAACTTTACAAGGTCATTAATGTTGTTATTAATTTTGTCCTCTATTTTACCTTAATTCATCACTTTCAAATTTCAAAAGGTTTCACCTAATCCACTTATACATAATTACACATATGTATGAGAACTACCACAAAAGTGAACCTTGAAGTTGTTTTTTTAAGTACTTCCTCTGTTTATTTCAATCACTAATTTTAAGTTCTCTTTAAAACATTTGAAAAAGTATGGTAAATTGAGTATAGATCAAGTTCAATACATATTTGGTTGATGGTAGTGCCAGAAAATATATTTTGTGTTTCAACAGCTTCACTCATTTCCTTCCATTTACACAGTTCAAGAAAAACTCTGTATTATACATAGATGCTGGAATTTTTGGGTGCTGATATTGATCTTCAAATCATCTTTCCTCTTGGACCTTAATAACTCCATGGTTAGTAATTTTTAAGGGAAAATTGAGCATTGCATTAGGCTATAAATGGATGTGAATTGAACTGATAAAAAAATTGGAGGGAAATATTTTCTATTCCATGCACAGATATCACCATGCAAGCCTTGATTTATGCACATAAATGTGTCTTGGCTAATGGTTAGACCCATTTGATGGTTTCCAGGAGTACAACCTTGTTGGAGTTTTCTGAGATATTTTTTAATGAGATATATACTCTATTTCTGCCTTTAAATTTTTACATGGCTTATTCCATTAGTTATATATTTAGTTTTAATTCTATTTTATTGGAATGGTTGTATTTATACTCAATTTTAATGGATCTTAAACACCATGATAATCTACTGGCTTTGAGAATACAGTACTTCGGCAACATTTATTTTTTATCATAGAACACTATAAATGTTAAAGAATTTTCACCAAAACCAAAAAGTAACATTTTCATAACTTATGAATTCATTAATTTGGTTATATCTTATACTATAGCTGAAGTGATTCCATAAGAAACCCACAATAAGGATTGTGAGGCCTTGGCACATAAATTGGTCGTGTATTAAAACTTGAAAACTTCTGAAATTTATTTCACTGATACCCTAGTCACGCAAGGCTTTGGTATGCATTACCAAATGTCTTTTTCAGTAGATGCTGAATTTATGGTCCTTTAACTCATTTTCATTGTGTTGTTTTATTACTGTATTTAATTTTCGTTTGGGTTTTGGGCTTTTGTTTCTTACGGAAGTGGAGATTGGGTGATGGAAAATTTGGAAATACATAATTAGAGATCGCACACAGCACACTGTACAACATCTAATTATTTTGTATTCAAACTCTAATTTTGCTGGTGCATGTAACTCTGTGAAAGGAAAAGATTGGGTAAGTCATTGAAATTTCAAAAATGTGAAATATACTGTTCACCCTAGGGTGAAGCCTTAAATTCTTGGAGATCATGTTCCTTCCTAATATCGTATTTGGCAATAGTTGCCTGCTGTGAGATTGTTTGTCATAAGCAGAATTATTTATGGAGCAAGATGTGTACAAGAAGTTTTCGATGGATCTTGACCTTTTCCTAATGGTGATAAGGGTAAAATTTTCTTGATAGAAGTCCAATTCAGATCTCTACAACATTAATATTTTTTTTAACCAGGGCTATTTTAAAGCAGCTTCACATTGTGTGCAAGCGTTTATTTAACCCTTTATTTCAGAATTATTTTAATAATATTGCTTATTATTATTCTATTTAATTTGTGAAAGTAGAGTAGTATTAATTCACTCTGTTTAATTGACCTGCCGACATTGAGCCTGGACTATATTGCTCATAGTTTAGTTTTCATTTTAATCTCCGTGGCATCTTCAAAAGAATGTGTGTGCCGTATATTGAGCACTAGTCCTTTATTCACACAAAATATTAGTCACCTACTGCACTTATGACTGTCCAAGAGCTGTGCATGAGTTTTATATGTGGCCTAATGAAAAGCATGGTTTTCTATTTTTCCATGGCCCTCACAAAATTTAATTACCAAAACCATTTTATTGCAATGGTAATATGTAGTTCATTCTGTGATTTACAGTGTTTCCCTTACATTGTCAAATATTATACCATGATGACTAGAATTAGAATTACCATGAATACTAGAATATAACATTGTTTACTTCATCCCATGTGAGAAATGTTGGGCTGGTTCTTCCATAAACTTGGCAAAAAATTTCTATGGGTCGCAACTGGCAATCCATTGTAGATTATTAGGGAACCTTTTGCCTGTTGTCATTTCATTCCCTCTACTTACTTAATTTGCAGGGCATATTGCCTTTCATATTTTCTTTCAAATGATACTTCGGGTTCATGCTGCTGCAATCTCAACTCCTTAGAATGCATTTTGTTTTTAGTCATCGTCAGAGAACAAACAAAAGCAAGAACCATTTGAAAGGCAACATGGCCATCAAATTATGTTAGACATAGTAGTGGAGGTGGAGTAACAATGAGAAGAGGGGTCTTCAACAAGTATTTACAAGGTCCATGAATTTTTCAAGGGTGCATCCACTTTGCAGGAATTTATTTGCACCTGTTATTCAGTTTAACAGTTACACTACTCCCATCATGGTGCTAACTGATGTATTTGGTATTTCTCTATTGTACATGCAGCCTATCATGTGAACATATTCTGAATTAATCAAGCTCTCAGTATTTTTGCAAGATGCCCATTAAAATTGATTAGTTGTATCTGGTTTATTTACTTCTTTAAATTGTGTTATGGTGAGGATTTTCTTACTTAAAACTATAATAATTTTACCCCTACACAAATGCACTGGAATCGATTACATTATATTTATTCAGATTTTAAGTTTCTTAGAAATGCCTTGCTTCATTTGGAAATATTATGTAATTCAGCAAAGGCTAATTTAATGGCCCTTGAAATTAAGTGTTTTTAATCTGGGATCCAGTTTTTGATTGAGAAAACTTTATTATTGTTTTAAAATTTAATTCTTTCATGATGCATTCTGTTATAATGTTGATAGTGATACTATATGTGTTGAACATGTGGATATTTTAAAATCATTATTGCTCCTTTTTTTTATTAAAATAGAAAATAATTTTTTTCTAATATTTGCAACAGCAAAAATGCATTTAAAAAAGTGAATTTAATAATTTATGTTTCTTTGTTACACTTCATCTATCCTTTTACGTTATTAGAGTAATTCCCATGCCATGGAATTCTATTTCAAGGAAATTTGGTCTTTTTGCATCTTAGATAATACCAAAAATTTAGGTAACACTTGATTTTGGAACAAATGAAAAAATTAATCAAAACTCATACATTTAAGATGATCAGACATTGAGAGTATCCATAAAATGCATATTTATTCCAGCCCTGAAAACTTTCCTGAGTTAATTAGTTTGCAATTCTGAGTGTGTGTTAAAAGTATTTGGAGCTCAAGTTTAGCTGCTCTTCAGTGAAGAAGAGCCAGGGATTAAATTGGTTTGCTAGCTTATGAACTGACCTCCTCAGTGAAGTGTACAATAACTATTTGGTAGTGACATGGTATTTCTTCGGAATCGCCTTTTTAAAACAGTCCAAGAGATGATCCCCGCAAGTGTTTTCCAATTAAAATATGAAAAACAAGATATTTAATTGTTTTCAGCCCTATCTATGATATGTCCCTACTATTCTGTAATAACTTAACAGGTATTATATAGTGGTTAAATGTTATATGTAGAAATTTGGTGTATATATTTTTGTAATCAAAATGGTTGCCATGTGGTGAGGATAAGGTGTACTTACATGCCTTAAAAATGGGTTTGTTCATAATGCCAAGGATTCTGTCCTTGAGTGTAGCTCAGTGTCGTGTATGGTCTGGAGGATATCCACGTGAACTTTGCCACAAACAATTCTTTTAATGGTTTGGAAATTTATGGCATCTCAAAATTTCATTTAAGCATCCTTTTTCCAACAGGTGGATTTTTTTATGAGAGTGTGGGCAATAATTGTTATAATTCCTACATCTTTGGTTAAAATATATTCCAGCTGATTTTTTTGTTCACATTTTTAACCTTTTGTTGGAAAATATGGAAACTGCATTTCAGTATTTTGATAGTACGTGCTGTCAACAATCGCTGTCTTAGATCCCCGAAGTGCCTTATTTTGAAATATTACACAGTATTTGTGATGCTCAATACTATCGAGTCACATTGAGAAATCATGAAAAAGGTCAGTGAAGCACCTTAGAGTTTAGGTCACATTTTAAGTCCTCCTAGCAGCCATATTTGCGTAAGGAGTAATCAAGACTTTTTCAATGCATTCATTTTTAAGTCTGGAAAAAATAATCAATTGACTCTCTATTGATTTTTTCTTTTTTTGATGATAATTAGATGTCATTTACAATATTTAAATTCATTGGCTGCTTCCACTCTATCCCAATTCAACAAAAGTGTAACGGATGGCAGTAACTCGCAATTTCAATACTTTTTTAAAAGAAAATTTCTTGAAGCATTTAAACAATTGTCAGAGATGAGTGTAAAATTATTTCAATTATCCTGGTCTCAAAGAAAATAATTTGGTCTAGTTTCAAATTGCATTCTTAAATTTATCTACCATAGAAAGAAAAATAAACATTCACAACCTTCTCACTTTAAAAAGTTCAGTGTCCTTATCACATCCTCTGCATTTACAGAGGTCTATGAATAGTAATCCTCTTTTCTCACATTGGCACCACCTCTTCTTGCAAACATTGAACCCACATTTTATTATTTCTCACCAGGAATCTGCTGCAATTGTTAGTTGTCCTCTAAGAATAAAAAACAGTGAAAAACATGTGAAAATGCAATAAAAGTTTAAAGATGACTTTGGAAGTTATTAATGATGGTTATTTTTACCTTACATCTCACTGCGAAGTGAGCTCCAGCCTGGTAGGCTACTTGAAGATGATGATGTTGGTGAATATTCTCAATCGTTCTGTTTCTGAAGAAGGTCCAACATGCCATATTTACACCTTCATATGAACTGCTTCTATCCTACATTACCCCCTGCAACACGCCCTTGAACGTAGCTTGCAAAGTAAGGTGTAGATGTACATTAATACTTATGGGGCTAGAAATTCTTCTACCGTTTTTGGGTGAAGGAACTTTGCCAAAGGTGCATAGTGCTCTGGTCACTTTTAGGTATGCATTCAATGTAATGGAAGGGGTGTGGTAGTTCAGTGGTATTTTACCAGCGTAAAAAGCACAAAGTGGCCCCCTTGATGAGATGAAGGCCACTACCATTGTATTTCCTTTGCAAGTTGGAATAAAGGTTGGTCAAAAACTAGAACTGGAATTTTCCCAGGATTCAACCAATCCGTGGAATGCTTCATCATTGTGATCAATTTTGAATCCTTGGGAAATAAAGGCAGAAGAGAAGATATAGTAGCTTGCTGCAGAGCAGTGGCATAGCAGCTTGACAAATACTGCCCTTGAAGCAAGCATCTGATTTTCGTCATTATTTGATAGTGCTTAATTGATGAAGTATTTTACTCAATTCTAATTCCATTAACTGCACAGGATTGCCATCGATGGCATGGTGATATGAGAAAAGCATGCTCATATCAAACAGAATTGGAGCTGACTGGTAAGGCACATATTTTTTTGCCAGATCGTTGAGATTAGAGGACAGTAGAAAGCTTTATTCCTTTCAGAATCATGATTTGGAAACAAAAATATGACTCAATTTTGAAAAAAGAATTTTTCACTTGTCAATGAAGGGGTGTGGTTAATGTTGTTAACTGCTCCTACTGTGAAAACACTATACCAAAAGGTGATTTAACTCTACAAATAGCTTTCTTATCCTAGATGGCCATGTTCGCATTGTCAACTGCAGTCACTGCAATAGGACAGAATCTGTGGATATTAAATGTAACTTATGTAACTGATTATAACTTGCAAGGCTGAAAAGTGTTTTAGCATAAAACATTGCTGAATATGTTTTAACAAGTCTAAATACCTTGAACTTTTCAACAATATGATTTTGGGATTTTGAAAAATTGGGATTGGGAAAAATACAGTCTCAGAAGTTTCATAGCACTTTTTCATGTTTTTTTAACATCCTTGAAGAGAATGGAAGACTTATGAAATATAATGGACACACAACAATGCTGTGTATGATTTCAAAATATGGCAGTTCAGGGGCCTGAGTCAGTGAATTCAGAAAATATGTATATACATTATACTTTCCAAATGCAGTTTCCTGGTCTTCCCACAAAGAGTTCCAAATTTGAGCAAAACATAGATGAACAGTTCCGTGTTATCAAAATTATGTATTCCTATTTTGACTTATTTTTTAAATTATTTTTTTGCACAATATTTTATTCAAAGATGTAGGAATCGTTCCAATTTTCTCACGTTCGCATTAAAAATCTATCATTTTGAATAATGGCTGCCACAGATGTTTAAATGAAATTTAAAGATTCCTGTAAAACCAGTAAAAAAAGGTCTGATGAGTGTGCAAAGTTTCACATTCTCCTCGTGGAAATGCACATTTTTGTCACATATCATCCAAGTAGTAGAGAATTCAGGGACAAAACAAAACTCAACTCGTTCATTTTAAAAAGCTCATTTTAAAAGAAGTTCTCAAAATGCTGTTCCAAGACCGGCTTAAAGCCATATGGCAAATTGCAAAACACAGTTGAATGCACAATTGAAATTTCTTCCTTCTACAGACTTGCTGTCTATAGTTTTGATGTTACTTTCATTACCCTTGACAATGACCAGAGGAATTACACATTTCCATCCCCTGTTGACGGTAAATAATTTTAAGCTTTATTTGAAGGTATTTTCTAAGTCTCTCATAATATGCAAAAGAAGTGAATTCCAAAAATAAGTTGAGTTTATCATAAAATAATCATAATAGTCTACTGTTCTTAGTTTAGGGAAGACCTGAGATCGAGTTATTCTCGTAACTCTTTAAGTTCGATTTCATTAGCAGAGGTAGAGCAAGGCAGAGTTCTTTTGTGTGGTGTGTTATGTACAAGATTTCACATGAAATGCCATATTTTGCATTACTTTAAGGAAGTCAGTTCAAGTAGGTAGGTACTGAAGTAGGAAAACCAGTTGGAATTGTGCCACTGCCAGGATTCGCAGGAGGAGGTCTGTATGTGAGTCACCACACCATTGTGTGGTATATGCCTGTTCTTTAATAACCGCCGACACATCGTCTCTGTTTTCCTCCCTCTCTGAGCAGCCATCCAGCCCTATTCCCTCCCCATACATGTATGCCTCGGCAAGCAGCCCATCCCCGTATGGAACAGCCAATGGGAATGGTGGGGGAGGGAATGGCAATGGTGGAGGGGGAAGCTCATCGACCCCATCGATGCAGACGGCCCCCTCGAACACGAGCACCAATCACCACCATGCCCAGCCCCCAAGTGGTGCCTTCTACTCAGCCATTCCACCCCAGGGGGTGAACCCATCGCTTGCCTTGCCCCCCCCTCCACCTCACCATCACCATCATCACCATCAGCAGGCTGCCCAAGTGGCTGCCATGCCCGAAATGTACATGACAGGACCGACTACTGCCATTTATGCCCAGCAGACTGCATATCCTGTTCCCATCCCGGAAATATATGAGACGCCTCCCATGACAGAACTCTCAAGCGCACAGTCGACCGAGGTGAGTGGTTTTTTTCATTTTTTCCTTTTATTTAGATTTATTTTCCTCTTGTGGCAAATGGTTAACCCCCTAATAACCTCCCTGTAATTTCAAAACCATATCTGCGATGTTATCAAGTTTCTCAGCTTTCTGAAATGGTCTATGGAGGATAGAGAAAATGGAGTACTCATTCAAGTTGTTATTGTACCAGGATTATAATGGTTTTATACAGGTTAGGGATTTGGAAGTTGTAAAGGAAAATTGTCAAACTAATGAGTGCATGAATTTGTGAGTACTTAGCTTATCATATAGAGAAGATGCTATGATATACGACAGCATAGAGATGCTGTATTAATACCGATGTACTTATCAAAATAATTCCAAGGGTCTCATATTCATATAATCTCTCTCTCTTAAGGGTCTGACATTCATAACTATCTTTTTCAGACTTGCTGGTATGATGATTGGGAATGACGTAAATTGCTGGTATGGTTCATGCCTTTTTGCTATTTATTTCTATGCACTGTATTTGGGACCTTCATTGCAAAATTTATTTGTTGCAATGGTTATCTTATTTTTACATTAGTAGCCATTGAAATGCCTTAAGAATAATTTCAACAATACCTAAACGTTTGGTGTGTACAAACATTCACTTTATGCAAACTTCTCTGTCCAAATGCAATGTCTCTGTCTATGCAAACTTCTCTGTCACCTTTTTTCTCTCTGTGACCCCCAACATTTTGTCAACATTAGTCAATACTAAATCCAACTATGGGTAACAAATCAGGCAACCAT
This sequence comes from Calopteryx splendens, assembly GCA_002093875.1. NCBI lineage: Eukaryota > Metazoa > Arthropoda > Insecta > Odonata > Calopterygidae > Calopteryx > Calopteryx splendens. The sequence goes on from LYUA01000314.1 coordinate 122,486, forward strand.
TACTTGCCTAGCACTACTATTCAAGTGGTTTGGAATGGTACTTCTGCAGTTAAATTCAGTAAGAACTTTATGTTTACCCTTTTTAGAAGCCTTTCATTTCTCCTTTGTATTACACCCATTTTAATTTTTCCCGAGGTTAAACTTGTTGAGATGACAATGTTTAAGGCTAGTATCAGCAATGAGTTGTGAAGGGTAAAGGGGTTGGGATAAAAAATTAATTTTTATGATTCCTGTTTAGTCCCTTGCTGCATTCATTTTTTACCTTATAATGAAATTGGTTAAATGGGAAGGGTTTTTCTATTTTCTATGGCAAGCTATCACCACTTGTTACAGAACAATATAGAAAGTTTGTGAGTTTTCATTTCTATAATAAAAGTAAATGTCATTTGTTGTAAAAAATAATTATAATACTTAACAGTGTGTCTTGGTATCATATGATGATGATATTTTTAATTTTGTTACTTGATGCTTTGGTTTATGGTGACTTCCTAAGGTCAGTCATGTATAGAGTATGTCATGTCATGATCAGTCATTATAGAGTATGGCCTTCTAAGACTATTGTGTTAAAACGTATTCCCTTGGATTTTGTGTGAGCATTGGCATTGGAATATTGCCATTGATTTAGTTTTTCTGTTTCTTTTTTTAGTTGTGAGCCCAAATGGATATTGTGTGATCAGTGTAAGTTTTGTTTCTGTACAGTAAAATGTCATTCCTCTTCCCAATGTATTCATGGAGAGAACTGAATAGGAAATCATTTGGCTAGAGTTTTGTTGGGAGATTAGAAGCTTTGTTTCAATACAGTAGCGCCTCTCTGTTTAAGAGATAGATTCATTATAGCACCATGATTCAGTTTTCTAACATGTAATCATATTAAAATTATGATTTTTTTGCTTTAGGTGTGTTAAATTATTTTGCTTTAAGACCTCAAGAATTCCTGAGTAAACACACTATCAGCTTGAACGTGAGGTGAAAAATAGAAGACATCTTTTTTTGTTCCTTCAATTATTCATCATTCCTCTGATTTTATTGGCAACATATTACAAATTTGACCATTGTTTGCTGATAAAATTATCTGCTATCCAGTGATTTATTTACTCATTGTCACTAACTCCATAGAAATTTTAGTCATTCAAAAACTGTGTTTGTTATTAATATGTTCTTTGTTCTTTTGACATTTGCTGACTGCCACTATTTGTCATGAATATCACCTTGACAGTCACTTAGTGTCTTCCCTACAAAAGCCATCAGTTGTCTTTTGCTCAGTTCCCTTTTGCAAAACTTAAGGATGGGAATGTTGTGGTATGCCAGACAAGAGAATTGTCATCCGGTATTTGAGAGAGATAAGAAAAAGGTCCAACCCAAGTCTACTCGCTGTTATTCCTGTAGGATAGCTCATCAAACTCGAGCAGGTCTGGGCCGTCTAACCAAAGCAATGACTCCTCCAAAGTCAACGGTGAGAGCTGCACTAAGATCCCCCCTTCGACGCCTGTCGTGTCCCTCCTGCGACTCACGCTTGGCCCCCAGGATGAGGGCGAGGACAATGGGGAAGGGGGTGGAGGAGAAGGCGGTGCAGATGGTGCCCAAGATGATGATGCTGGACAACGGCATCAGAGGACATTCCGCTCGCCAGCATACCAGCAGCCTCCAAACAACAACAACAAGAGAGGTTACAATATGAATGGCATCAGCAACCACCACCACCGTTACAGGGCACCACACCACCGTCCAAATCAAATCCACCCTAACAACACATCCCAGACCACACCACCATTCTTTTACCTCGCCCCCAACTACATGCAGAGTCCTAACCAACACTCCCCTGGCTACTACACATCACCCCCACCTCCCCCTCATCACCACCACCACCATCACCTAGGCGGTGGGGGTGGTGGCACAGCCGTGGGGAGGGGCAATGCTGGAATGTCCCCTCGCTCCCCCCACCACCACCATGACCAGAGGCAGCACGCCACTGGCGGAACGCGGTCTCGCCCAAACCATCACCACTATCAGCGCCCCCAAGCGCCGCCCCCTCCCGAGGGAGGGAAGAAGTATTCACAATGCCCAGTCCCAGAAGGAATCCTCTCTTGTTCTCCGCCCCTGCAGGCACCTGCTGCACTTGTGTACGCGCCTGCGATGGGCATGGCCACCACCCCCAGCGTCAGCATGGGGATTGGAGGCATGGGGAGGCAGCCACCACCACAGCAGCAGCAGCAGAGGCGCTATGCCAATGGTCCGAGGAGGCAGGGAGGAGGAGGTAGCAGGAACTCTGGAGGGGGGGGAGGAGATGCCGGACCGCGCCAGGTTCAAGTGCTGCCCTCAGCCCAGCAACAGCAGCGCCAAAGAGTGGGCAAGTGCAATAAGACTGTGAAATGCTCGCGCCAGGGTTCTGGCATGTCCGGCTCCATGGATAACATGCCGAGGGATGGCTCTGGGGATGCGCCGTGTGTGCCCCTTACCCCACCAGGGACGCCTTCCCCCGGATCTGCCATTGACAGAACTCCCGTTTCCTCTGTAGGTCCTGACCCAGTTTGCCAGATGCAGGCTTTAAGCCTTTAATAACTACAGGAAAAGAAATAAGGAAGTATATTTGAAAAATAATAAAAATAAATAAAGTGTAAGCATTAGATACCTACTTCCTTCTCATTAAGTTATTTATCATAAAAAAGTGTGGCATAACAAACATTATTCTCATTTTTTATTTATTGCTAACTTTTGTATGAAAGGACAGACATGATTCATACAAACTCTAGCATACCCATATCTGTTATTGTTATACAAAATGTGATACCACAATTTATACTTAATATTAATCTAAGTATACGTACAATGCAAGGTTTGGTGATGCATATGTATGCTTAAGTGTCGAAAATCTGTCCTATATTGAAAGTTCATAAATAGGAATGGATTATCGGGACTTAAAAGGGCACGCATGATCGGTGCTCATCCTAGTTGGGAAAGTGCCTATTAGACAAATTGATTTGGTGTTGCTCAAAACATATCTGGATTTTGCCTGGTTAGCTCTGCACCCCAGCTAAGGCCTATTTGGGTCATGAGGTGTTGTTTATCACTGACATGGTCTTGATGAAAGATGAGGAAGAGACAAATGCTCATTTTAAACATCATTGATGAAGTTCCTATGATGAAGTGAATTTGGGGTTGTGGCTAGCCATAAGGAAGAATGCTGCATGTGTTATGCACAGCCTTCTATTCAAGTGACTTCCTTTTTGCAGCTGTTACGGCGATGGTAGATCTTTCAATGTATCTCAGGTGTGAAATGTTTTCATTATTCATTGTAAGATTGAAAAAAATAGCTAGTCATGTGACCGTCATAGTTTGCCTCTGTAATGAACACAGAAGTTATGAACAGGCACATTAAAATAAGTAGTTGGAATCATTTTTTCCAAACTACTAACACAGTCAGTTAAATGAATGTGCGCTACATTCAACAAGGCTGTGAGCTAATGTTTAAGTGCCCAAAAATAGCTTTTGAGTCTTGTGTACATGAAAACTAAGTCTTTTAAGTGCCTTTAAATGTAATCAAAGGGAGTAATGGGAGAAAATACATCCCCTTTCCCTACCCTCTGCCAAGAACCTTCTTACCGAAGTGGCATGCTAGTATGATAAATGAGCTATGAATATGTGTCGGGGATTTCCATTTCCCTTCCTAACCCCAGTGGCACCACTCTTGATTTGTTTTTTTTTCAATAGTCAGACAACATCTGACAGTGTCATTTCTTAATGTTTTTCTGCCCTGCCCATTTTGACAGTAGAAATACCACAAGCAAATATGTGATAAATTAAATGCTCATTTACCTCCTCCTTTCCACTCTTCCATTCCCTTTTGCTAGAATTATAAGTATATTAAATATGTATCTATATATAAATATATATATATATTGAAGTTGACAAAAGAAAACTTTATAAAGGCTCATTTGTGAGATTGCTGTGTATGTATGAGCTAAAGATATATAAGCTTTCATCTGTGTGAAGATGATAGCACCTGTGTGAATGTCTACATGGTCTTGCCCTTCTGCATCCTCCATATTCATTGGTAGAAAAACCTAGCAAGAACCTTCTCCGGCCATAAACTTCATATGTTATCTGTGCCTGTTCCTTGTAGACTCATTACCATCCCGGGTGGTATGATGTGATGGTAATACATAACAGGAAGCAGAATTATTCCCTAACCTACTCTGTATGGGAGTCAGACATGTATCATTGATGAGTACATATATGCATATATCCAAATGTTTGTACATTTTAGTGAATATGAACATTGTTACAACTTGAAAATTCCAGAAAAATATAAGTTCTCCAAGGTACAAATGATTTAGTTGTGCAATAATAAGTTGTGGAGAATGATCTTCTTTTTAATAGTACAAAATTTTTACCGAAGGAATAAGTACTTTTATACTTGGAATGTATTTGCCTGGCTATATTGAACTGCAGTACTGAAACTAAAATAAGTACGGAGTTGGTTGGGTAAATTGGTGATTTGGAATAAAACAAGCAAAAAGCATGATTATTTGTGATGTTAAGAACAATGTAAGTGCTTAAAGCACAACTTCTTGTCAAAATTGTATGTTACATAGATTAAATAAAATTATAAGCAACAGAACTATTTATTATTGAATTAGTACTGACAAAATAATTTTAAAATGTTTCAACTCTAAGAAGAAATTTCACTCCTTATATCTAAAATTTAGCTCCAATGATTCTAAAATAAAATTTTTTGGGGTATCAGCTAATTGAATGTATGATGTCTAACAGGGACATGGTATTGCTCTTTTTTCAGTGAGAATCGTACTAACAATGAGTGAGGATTATTTCATTTGGGTATTATTTTTCAAATGCAAATAAAGGGCATTGAATTCAGAAAAATTTTAAGTATCAGGCTTTCGGAAAACTCCTGGATGTTGCCAAATTAACACCTAGTTTTTAACTGAAAAAATTTAACTTTACATTTGTGTGTGCCATGAAGACAAAATTATGTAGACACTTAACTTTCCACTCAAACACCTTGGATAAGCATAAAAACTTCTTGTGAAGCTCTTTATTTCTTTCTCATTTTAAATTGAAATATATGTGTAAATAAAATGCTCAGAACCTTGAAGAGTACCATGTAGACTCTACAGACAAGGTTTGGCATATTTTCGTGATAATGTAACAATCAAAAGTAAGTCCTGGTAATACCCCAGTATTTTAAATTAACATTTTTTATTTCTTTTCTGGAGGAGCTACATTGAAATATAGGATGCCATAACCCACACATGAGGTGAAATATGAAGTGTACTAACACCCCAAGACCGAGAAAAATCTAGGTCCTAGGTACCAGTATATATTATTCCACCGTACCAATACCAAGGTACCTGCAACGTTTCCTATCCTGCATGCAAGAGTAGCTGGTTTTCTGGCCCTTGGTGTTTACATCCTGAGAGTATATCGCAGTACAATGCATCCATGCTCAATTGCCATATTTTCCAGCTGGTAAGATGTGGTTTATTCCCATAAGAAATCCATTGAAAATCATCCTGCATCTGATATGGCCTAAATACTATCAATGCATTTTCGATGACGTAGTGTTGGTAAACAGAGTTCTGAAAACTTTCCTTTGAAATTCACATCCATTTTTTCTTTAGATTTAATTGTGGAAAAATATTTTCAACAATTATCAGTGTTTTATTTTCATTATCAGTAATTTATAGCAGCAATATTTTCCTGTAATCTTTTTTGTAGAATATTATTTTTTAATCTGCGTGATATGAGTCTCACAATCTGATGTATGTAAAGCATCATGATCTCTCGATATATCTTGCTCCTTAAATTGGGTTTTTTTTTATGTTCCCATACTTGCTTCCTCTAGAATAGTAGACTTCCCCTTGATATAAGAATAGATAATCTCGCCTTTTTATGGCATGGCAAGCTCTTGACTGCTGCTGCGAAGAAATCAATGACAACATGAAGAAGGGAAACACCGAAACGGATTACAAACTGGTAAAGAAACAATTCAGAGAAAAGAAAACAAAATCCCATAACATTATGGATGCAAATGGAAAAATACTAATAGAAGATGAAGAAATAGGGAAGAG
>LYUA01000314.1:260948-273957 GCA_002093875.1 Calopteryx splendens
AGAATGAAAACTTCGTATAAACGTTGTTTGTAATAAGGAGAGTCTACTGTACTACTATAATTATTTTAACTAACCATCTATCCCTCCACTCTATACATGCCCATCCAGGTTTTGCACCTGTACCACCTCATCATGTCATTTCATTGCTGTCCATACTTAACACATCTAGGCATATTTCTGCATGTCAAATGTGGGATGTATCGAGTGTTTTTATGTTCACTCTTCACTTTGCATGCTCTTACTGAAGTATGACGAACATAGATGAAGTATGCTGTATACTGAAGTATATGCTGGAACAATGATTGTCTAACTTAAGCTTTCTTTTAACGTGGTGGAACCATGGTTATGATCAAAAGCAAGTGGGTTTAATTTGATATTTTAGTTAAAGGAACAAGTGTATTCATTGCCCTAATCTTCACGAATTTAATCATTCAAATTCTTTCTTTAGCTATCAAGCAATTGCCTTCTCCAATATCACTCTTCTTTTTTTTTTAAAGAAAAGGTGTTCATTATCAGATGGGATTTCTAAACCCTTGATCTTGTCTGGTTTTACAGGTCGTTTTACTGAAGATGGGTCTTTCATTGGACAGTATGGAGCGGGGGTCAACAAGAGGAGACCGGAGGAGCAATCTCCTTCAGCAATGGCCACCTATGTTTAAAGGGATGGCAAAAAAACCAAATGATTAAGACAAATAATGAAAAGGGAAATATTTTGCTGGTCCTCTCATCCGCAGCACTTGCTGTTTTCTATGCAGATAAATACTCACCACTTAAATTTACTGCCTGTCCATAGTTGGTGATGGAGTGTCAAATTTGGGTCAAATGATAATACATTAGCTTTGGAGTGAGGGTGGGGTTTTTAGGATAAGGAGACACTTCTCAAAAAAATGTGCAAATGTCGGAAGCTGTCCTAACATATTTTTTTATTCCATTACAGAATCTCAGTAGTGTTAACGAATCTCTTTTAATGTGGAAGTAGTTCTAGCCAACTTTTTAATTTTAAATGTTTTAGTTTTTTGACTGTTGTGCATAAGAAGTTTGTGCAATCACCATGTTGATAAGAACTCTTATTGTTGCTAAGGGAATCTCCTATGAGCTTTTTTTGATTGATTTGTCTTTTATATGAGCTGTGCTGGCTTAATTTTCCTTGATACGTATGGTTAAAATATTGCTGTACATTTTAAAAGAATTCTTTTTTTTTAGACTTGTATTATGCTTTTTATCTGAGATAAGGCAGTTTTCAATGCCGTGGATGCAGTCTAACATGTTTTAATTTAAGAAAATGATCTGTTTTTAATGTCATATCTCTGATATCTTCATTGCATTTTTCTCAAATATGTTTATTATGCCAATTTGCTTTTGTGGATAATTTATCATGGTAAACCCCTTATTTTCATGAATTTGATATGAATTAGCAGGACAATTTTTTACAATGAACTTGCTATGCATCAAGTTTTGGAGAACTCACCCAAGGAACATTTGATATTTTTAGCAATCTTTGATTTATGCCATTTGCGTATGACCAGGAAGTATAAAGGTACCTCTTCTGGGATAGAGCAAACCAGGATTTCTTGATCATAATTTCACATTTTTTAAAGATGAAAAATGAACCTTAGTTTTACTATCAAGTTATATTACTACCCTGATTCATTGATGGGTTCTTTGTTTCAAAAAATCAATTCCACATCAAATAAATTAGCTCGATACTTGGTAGTGTGGGTATCTCTATATTTCAAATGTAATAAAATGGGAATGGAGGCAACCTTCTGAAGTGATTTAAAGTGGAACAATTTAAAGCATGGACTTCACTGTATTTTTTTTTTTTGCTTCTTGAGTGCTGATAATCATGTTACCCAAGTGACTCTTCCTTCATCCTCAAATGAACACTGCCTACTTAGATGAATTCTAGACATGTTTTAAATGTTTTATGCACTAAGGAATTTATAGGGTGGCTACAGTTTAGGGAAAGTGGAAAATTTCAGGGGGCAGGGGTAAGTAAGGAAGTGGACTTTGTTGAATAGGTTGTTATGAATCAAGATCACTAATTGCATTGAAGGTGCCATTCATTTGTACTTGGTCGCTTAAAGAAGCTAAACCATTGTGCTATAATAAATAATTCAGTAGTACAAGCATATTCTGTAGTCCGATTCAGTTCTTTTATACGCATTCCATCAGATTGCGTTGCTTCTACTTGAGTCTAATGGGGAACCAAATGGTGAGATATTTTTTTTATCAAAATGACATTGTGAAATGAAGTGATATAGACATCTCCGAGAACATTTGTGAAAGATAACGTTCATGTAATTTAATTAAACATACATATGAAAATGTTTAGGCATCCTCTTGTAAGAATTTTTCTTCATACTTTTAAACTATTTAATTTTTTTTTATTTATTGAGACAAATGATCACCTTTACAAAGCTATTGTTGCTCTTTGTCATTGAAGATATTCAAAATGCAGAATAGCCAATTCATTGTAACAAGTTTGACTTTCTTCGTGCCTTATTATTTTATTTATTAAATGCGTTTCCTCCTAAAGATGATCTGTGCTTTTTTTCCAAAAGAAAAAAATATGGAAAAGACGGGTACACTATAAACATTGACTAGATGCATATGGTAGAGGGCTAGAAAACTTTGGAGAATGATTTGGAAAATTTCAGGGAAATGGGAAAAGAAGGTTCTGTGGCCACCCTTATGTAGCTTGGCTTTCCTTAGCTGTAAACTTCATTGTCAAGTATTTGCAATAACATTATTTAGCTTCAAAAGCACACCAACTGGCTCATGAAACCTATCTCATTTTTTTATTTAGATAAATTAACAACTACTACCTTTTATGTGATGAAGGTTTTTTGCTCTTCTTTAACGTGGTTAGATTTTAGGAAACGGTATATGTGTAGATGTGCCAGGACCATGTAGTGTATTAAAAAAATCTTAGTCAATATATGTAATATAAGTACGTGTGAATCATCTTTGGTGGGTAGTAACTTTATGTTCACTACTGTACATCACATAAATATTTTTGCCCCACCCTCTTCTTGATGCATTCCTTCTCTGCTTGCATTTTTGTCGTTTGGAGAAATCTCTTTTAATCATCATAACTTTGCACTGCTCCAGCATTGTCTCACCTTTCTTTCATACCCATGTTGAAGTTTTGTTATTGTACAGTAAGGTTATTACTGTTTTGAAAGGGCCTCATCAAAAAGCTGTGGGCTGTTTATGTGCCTACTTGCGCCTATTCATTGAAGTACATCTATAAGCCAAATTTAAGTGAATCTCCTCGATTATGAGTGCGTAGTTAAAATACTATCTACAGTTTTCTACATGTAATCAGTCTTTCCCCATTGTTATGCTCAAGCTGTGCTGTTCCTTATCCATATTTTCTGCACCCTCTATCCTGTTCTCATTTTTTGCAAGTGTGATTGTTTGTGAGTGAAAGCGTTGCATGCTTGTGAAGCTTTTTCTGTGTACATTTAATTTTGAATGAAGTTTCATCATTCTGTATAAAAGTGTAAGTGCACAAGAAAGAGTCCCAAGTACATGTTGCTTGTTGTCATCTTTTTTATATATATATGCATATATAGATTATTTAAAAAAAAAAGTGCAAGAGTTGCTTATGGTGGTGATTGATCGTTCAGTAATGGCTATGCATATTGGTAAAAATGTTTTTGGTAAATATAATGAAACTTGTAGTGCCATTAGTCGTAGAGAAATTGACTGACACTGAAATTTAAGCTCCATACATTATTTTTATCCAGTGGTGAAATTAAAAATTTCTTTGAGCATGGCAAGAAACAGTTAATAACTGATTACTTGTGCTGGTTGCATCCTTGAGCAATGACTCTGAATTTAACTTTTACTATATTGGAGACATCATCTTTGTAAGAAAAAGAAAAAGCTAAAAATGCACCATGTAGGATAAATAATTAGTATACTTCTTTGTGACTGTGCTTGTATATTTTGTATGATGTCATAAATCTTCTTAAAGAAATAACAGTGGCATCCAAAAATATTAGGTATTGATTTTTGGTAGTAAATTTTATTTGCATCACTGCCATTATTTTTTTAAGGTCTTGGAAATTATAAAATTCAAATTATTAAGCCTTTATTATCAATGCTATTATCATTGCACAAGTGCCTTACATAAGGCACAGTTGTCTCACTTTGAATAGTGAAAGAAATTAATGTTATGTACGTCAGTCACATATTTCTGGGTACATGCGGAATTTCTTTCCATCAAGTGCACAATTTTGTCTTATGTATATTTCAGCAAAATGGTTTTGGGGAGATTGGAAAACCTATCTGTAAAAAGATAGTGGTGTTGCTATTTCTGGATTGGAATCAATCCTGTCTTGTTTATTTGCGTTTTTGTCAGCTGGCCACTGTGCTGATATGGAAATCCATAAATCAGTTTTTAAATGCATTGTGTGTCAGATTCTATTCTTGTTTTCTATTTATTTGACAAAAATTGTAAGATTTTTTATACAATTTTATGTGGATTATTATTTCAAGTAATTCATTTTGATTGCTGTATTTCATTTTGGTTGTGTTAGAAGGCAGGTGTTTTTTTCCTTTCTAATATTTTATTGAACAAAATGAGTTAACTCATAATCAAACATTTTATTAAGCTGTGATTCTCAATGAAAGGCGTTGAACCAGGGTTTCCTATTCTACAATTGTAGAATAGGCGCTGTAAGCATTCCTCATTTAAAATTGCCTATGTATTGTATGTTAAAATATGGTTAAAAGTATGAATGTAGTTTTTATCCCATGCTGTGGGACATGATTTGAAATTGCCACTTCAGTTATGTAGAAGCTTCGCAAGTGTTCTTTTTCTATTTCCCCGGTACAAAAACCTGTAACTGTATATTTTTTTTATGTTTTCAGCGTAAATATAATAAATAAAAATCTTTGTAAAAATGTTTCTTCATTATATAGCACATTTTTATTCTTGAAGGAACCCATGAGTTTCAATAGTGAAACAGTTTTGCTTCATGCAGTTCCTAGATCACCCGATACAACGTATCGACGGCATTGCGTCAATTGGTTTTTCTTTGTCAGTTTGAAAGACCGGTTGAGTTACTTAATTTTTTATTCTGGGGAAACTTCTCTTTTTGTAATTCTGCGATGGCTACTTCTCATTGGTTTCTCGCCAGGACGGCCGACGATGTATTTCGAGGTCACACGAACCTGACCCTCCCGCCCACCATCCCAGACTCTTGCCACTTCTTAGGTTTTTGGGAACAGTTGTTACCAGCTCGTATCGGTAGTTCGAACAGAACTGTGACAAATATAATCAAAATTTTAAAATTCCATAAAAATGGAAGATGACACCCTTGAATGAAGAATAAAAGGCGAATTTCTTCTTTCGTGATCTTAGTATAGCTAAAGCTGCGTTGCCAGGACAACCACTCACCGAATTAATTTCACCACAACAACATGGTTCCAGTGCGCATAGCACTTTCAAAGTAATGACGTTTCTTGGTAATGATAACTGTCAATCAACTCTGCGTACGCCCTGCATACTTCTTGGAAAGATTTTTGAAAATCTGATCTTTTTCTTTTGCTTTTTCCTCGATGTGTCGCCGAGTGCACAGAAAGTTCGGACATTAGCAAAACAGGACACTCTGTAGGCCTTTTTTTCTTTTTCATGCTGCCAGCGTGATTTATGTTGCTGTTTAGTTTTCCGATCTCGATCAGGTCCACCTCAAGCAGTCTCTGCTTCTCTCTGGCTCGACCAAAGAATTCATCATGTGGCGGACATGGGTGCTGTCATTTCTGTTGCTAGCAGAGGTCACTCGGACCTCTAGTCGTGGGAGTGTCAACAGTGGAGTCAGTGGAGATGATTTATCATTGTGGATAGATCAACAACAAGTGAAAATGTTTAGTGGTAGGATGTATTTTTAGAAGTGTATATCATGTATTGACTTGACTTGAAATTTCAACGTTAAATTAATTAATCTTGTTTTTAAAGGTTTTGCTATGAAAATATATGCTATTGTGGACGGGCACGTCTTGCCGTATATCCTCGACCCTAATTTTGAAAAATATTTGCCGATTATTCCTTCCGAAGTAAGTGTTTTCAAACTGATACCTTTTTGTGAAAATATCCATCAGTTTTTAGAAGTATTGAAATTATTTTCACTTCAAAGGTAAGCTACGTAAATTTTACGTGGAAATCGGGCGGGAAAAAGTATTATTACAATTTTGATCGGCTGCAGTCATTTGATGAAAGTATTTTGGAAGCACCTGTGATTTCCGTGAATACAGTGGGTCGTGTTCCTCGCCGCCCGAGAGGTGAATATATGTTTCATTAGGTTCAATGTTACATTATTAACTTTTCTTGAAGTAATGAATTTGTGTTTACCATTAAGTTTTCAGCGTGTTTCTCCCATGTTCGGGCAATAGTTCTGGAATAGCATCATTTGGTATAGGTCTTTTAATCGAAAGCAGGAAGGGGAAAGCATTGCCAGGAACACCTCTTCGTCTCAGATTAAGGAAAGAATGTGCACAGCGAGGTAATTTCATTTGGTATTATTGACTTAAAGATGTTCATGCTACACTTTGGTATATGGTTAAAAAACCATTATGTCACAAACTTAAATCAAGTATTCAAGCATGAATTTATTAATTATATAAGGAAAATAATTATGCTATAGTATTACGACCTGTAGTCAGTTGTCGGAACCCACAGAGGCAAACCTCATAATTTTATTTTCACAACTACGGGTCAAACAGGGCCGGACCCTGAATGTGATCGGAAGTGTGCTAATGGAGGCTGGTGCAATCAAGAACGTATATGCCAATGTCCAGAAGGTTACATGGGGCAGCACTGCCGTACAGCCTTATGTTACCCTCAGTGTATGAATGGGGGTTCATGCACTTCTCCAGGAACTTGCAGCTGTTTGCCTGGTTTCCAAGGTCGACATTGTGAGGGTGGTGAGTAGTGAGGTATTATTTGTTTGCTTCAAAGAGATTTCACCTAATATATTTACTCTTTCAAGGGACTTAGTAATGTGGGTTTGGGGCATTGCTAATACTTATTGTATATCCATGGTCATTTATTCAGTCCTGGTTCTGTGTGGTAATTTAATCTCTCGCATAAGCTATTCAAAGCTTTTGTAACACTTTGACCAATGACATTAACACTTAATTGCATACTGAGCCTAATGCCAGCCAGAAAAATTAAAGTCTCACAAAAATAACATTTATTTGTCACTTGTTTGCATGTTAAATTAAGTAGTTCTTCATCTTCCTCTGAATGTTATTTAAGTATGTTGCTATTAGTTATCTCAAAAGGTTGGGCAATTACTAAATATTTTTATTTTGATGTCTCCATATATGAAAATAATCAGTACCACCTACAATTATTGTCACTAGATATTTTCATCAAGTCACATTCATTATCTGTGTGTGCATGCACATTTTTTATTGCCCACTTAATATCTGAATTAAAGATAGATGCAGACAAAAAGTTCTGGCCTAATTCTTTTTAATATTTTGAGGTACTGTTTTATGAGGTATGAGGGAGTATTATACAGCCCCAAGTTAATTAATTGTGGAGAGCATGAATCTCCAGAGCCTACTCTATTGAACCTGGTCCAAATATGGTGGGAGTGGCACACTTTTGCTCACTAACCTTGAGTGCACATGCAGTGTCATTGCAGCATTAGTCACCCAAGTAAGCATCCTATGGAGGAATGAGTTGGGAAATTGATATTTTCAATAGTTTTATTTATGAAACCAAAATATCAATTATATGCATAATTCACCCAAGTCTTTTCTTTGGCATTTATTTATGATGGGAAGAATTCCCCCAGTAATGAGTTTGTTAGGAGCTGTGCAGATCTTTTTAACTTTGAAAATACAATGGGTAAAATTTTATTTCAAGTTCTGAAGGAGCTAATCCCTGAAATCTTATGCGTATTTTCAGCTGGAAAGAATGGCTGTCAGGTAGTCTATAAGTCATTTGATGGCCACTTCTTGAATGGGTTACTTAAATAGAGCTTATAATTGGTATAATATTAGTTTCAGATGTGACTTTGTGAAAGTGACAGATCTTGGCAATAGTAGTTAAATCATTGCATGCTTTTCCTCAGTATTCATTTGATGAAGTACAACAAAGGTTTTGGTAGTTTACTCTTCTGAAGCCTGAAAGTACCTGTATCAAATAATTTGTCTATGTCCTTAAATGAGTTGTCATTGATTGAGGAGATACCCTGAAAGTGAAGAAGACAAAATAAATGTCTAACAGACCATTAAAATACAGACCATTAAAAAACCAAGGTAATAAACCTAAATGTTGGCTTGATAGATGAAGGTAAAGCTCACCCAATACTAAGGCCAATGGCATGAAATTCACGCACGTGGGTAGGGGGCCAGTTATTTTTCCTGTTCCATCTGCAGTTTCCCAGGATGATCTGGTACCCAAAAAATTACACAGTCTGGGAGAAGCTGAGGGTGTCTAGAGGCATCACCCAATGCATACTTATATAATACATAAATTTGCCTGCTATGCAAATAAGTAGGGTCAGTTTTTTAAAACCTTATGAACAAATCAGTAAATGTGAAGGTAAGATTTCGACATACTTGAGATATTGGTCACATAGATGACTCTTGCATTCAAATTCCTACTGTCAATTATCCACAACAATAACAATTGTGTTGTTTATATTACCTCTGTTTATGTTCAGCATCCACAACCTTGGAGCTGCTTACAAATATGTATTCAGTCTTTACTTTTGGAGGGCAACTACAATAATAAATTTGAATTTGCATAGGTATGCAGTCTGATGGCCTACATACAAATATCAATTGCAACTTTGACAAGTTATTTCTGTCTGCAATGATACAAGAAAAATTCAAAGAGCTTAACTTTCATACACTTTGCCAATCCGCTGACAGTAATTCATAGTAAAATAAATGATATCCTCTTCATTCCCTTTGATCAATTAAATAGGAGAAATTAGATCATCACAAAACCTTAATTGCTATTAATAAATTTACCTTACTGAAATTCAATTGATGAAATTGCAAATGGACCCAAACAACTCATCATCATTATTATAGCATCAGTATTTCAATCCTAATATTGGTTTACTGCTGCCCTTCATTTTTCTCTATTCAGTGTTAATTCCCTCACCCCCTGATAGTCTTTGTTTTACGCCCTTCTTAATTTGTAAAACATCGGACATATCAGGGGGCGAGGGAATTAACACTGAACAGAGACGAATGGAAGGCTGCAGTAAACAACTCATGTGAATACAATTATTGGGTTTATGCAAATGCTTCTAGCAATTTCATCAGCAAACAGCAATTTCATCAGCAAACTATCATTTATAAAATACCATTTTAAGTGTCAAGTAATCTCCATTGTTTGTTTTAGCTGTGCTCACTTAGGATGTTCAACAGTGATTTTGTTGGTGACTGATCCCTAGGCATCCAGCTTCTCTTTTGGGAAAATACAAAATAATTTATTGTAACATCACCTTTCTGGAAAATAACATGCAAATAATTTTGAGGATTATGAGTTAGGATCAATAAATATCATTGAAATGTAAAAATGAAAAATTGTTTACCATATATATATTTAACAAGTCAAATTGATTTTATCTTACCAAAACACCTGGAAAGTTGTTTCAAGTAAAGTCTTATAAAACAACATTAAAATAATGATTTGTTAATATATACTAGACTTCATTTAAATGTATAAATTTATACCTGAATATGTGCAAGTATGAAGTAAGGTTATATGTAACAGAGTGGAAGTCGTTTTAGCTGGAATAAATCACTAACCTCTAAAATAATCACAACCAATTAATGGTGTGCATGAGATCTTCAGGATGAGGGTTTAGGTGATAATGGGTTTATATGATGACCAAACTGATTTTTTTCTTTAAGCAAAATGTATATTTTTCTGTGACAAATGATTATGCTACTGTAATGAAAATTTTACTCCTTACTTTGAAATGTTTTGTTTGGCTATTCAATAGGTTTACCCTAGGTATTCAGTAGTCATCTTTTAAACGTTGCCATGAGTAAGAATAATGTCTACGTTTATGTGCGGTCTATATCAAACTTTTAGGAAGGTGAAGTTTTATGTGGACTTGCAATCGACCAGTTTTTTGTGTCTATGATTTTTCATGTGCTTTCAGGGTATGAGATCACCAAAATTTATGCAAAATTATTTATTTATTAATAACAGTTTTAATTTTAAATGAAGACTAAAATCCTCAGGCACATGAGGCATCCACAAGGCATGAGGTTCCCTGAATATTGCTCACCGACATTAAGGCCTTAAGTAAAACATAAGTAATTGTTCATGGAGCAACTTCTGGTGATGTTTGATCACTTTACTGACATCCAAAAGAAAATGGCAGATTTTGGAGAGAATCACAATAAAAATTTGTATGTAGTAGCAATTAAAAAGTTTACAAATGCATCTTTGGTCATTAAATCATCCTGCTAAATGAATACTGGTTACTTAGATTTCCAGGCCTAGTTGGGAAATTTCTGTAGGGTAGAGTGTTGAATTATGAAACATTAAACATGTTAGCACTATTGAGCATGCATGATCCACCCTTAGAATTATGTATACCTACTTAACGGTTGCAGAAAAAAAACCCATAAAGACTCAATTTTTCATCCACATTTTTGCTAATCAGATACCAGCATCGCATTTATATTTATGATTTAAATGTTTCACAAATCTAGGTATGCGACTTACATAGGTATACATACCCTTTTCTTTTACAAATTGTTGAGTTGTTACATGACTAGGTGGTATATTGGAGTGCACCCTTGTCATAGCTCTTTGGCATGCCCACTCAAACACTACATCTCTTTGGGCTAAAAGGCCATGAAAATTAACAAGCGCACACAAAGGTTGCATACATTGCAAATAGCAAATAAAACACTGCTGTACAAAACCTAGGTATTTATTTACATGTGTTCTTGCACAAAATAAACACCGCACAGAATAGTCAATATAATTTCCAGAGGCAATCACACAAAAACAACTGGGTTATAAACACTAACATTCTTAGAATTGATAAATTGAAATTCACTGGAACATTGTTTCTTAGCAGCAGTTTAAACACAAATTTCTTCAGTGAAGGTCACACCAAGGACTTTAATGCTTACTGCCAAATATTGATCCATCATCTGAATTCCCAGGTTAAATTCAAGAGAGAAATTCTTTGTCACACAACTTTTGATATAGATATTGCCATTTTACAGCCCACTTTGATGACATCAGATATAAACCCATAGAGAGGGGCTTGCTCTGCCCCTTCATCCAACCCAGTATCATGATGTTCCTGCTCTTCATCTCTGAATTTTTTTATCACTTCCATGAGGGCGGTGTCAGGGTTAGGTTCAGCTGCCAGCTTTCTCAGTTGATCATTATAATGCTCCACGATGACAGATTCAACAGCTACTGTGCATGCCATTGCCGCCTTTGGTCCCAATAATGCAGTCCCTGAATTATGAATGTGGACCAGAAAAAATTTAAAGGGTTCTATTGGGTTACATTATAGTGTGTGTATGAGGAACAAGTTTGACCACAAGATATCATTAGATTGATTTCTAATGCCCATCTAAAAAAATATAAATGTTGCTTGTAGGGACCATAAGTAAAGAACATTAGGAAAGTAAGAAAATATGGTTAATATCTAATGTCCATAATTAATCATTATGATGATCATTAGACTTGGAAGTATAATTTTTTTAAATAATAGAAATGAGATGATGAATACATGTATATGCATTGAAAAGAAATATCTCCAACTAATATAATAGCTATTAACAAATTACATTACATCATTTTTACTGTAATCAAGTCATACCATCTTTCGACAGAAAAAATATACACATTAAAGAAGTACTTAAATATTTTTCTAAGTATTACATAATAAACATTAAAGTGGGAGGGCATAAACTTGAGCAGGAGAACATTTTAGCTATTAAGGCAGTGTTTTTGGATGAAAGTGGGCAATGTGGTAAGGATATCAAAAGAAGAATTGCATTAGGTAATGAAGCTTATTCAAGGAGGAGAGAATTGATGACAAGGACCTTAGGCAGGATGTAAAGAAAAGACTTGAATATGTTAATATGGAGTGTAGGTTTGTATGGCTCAGAGACTTTGTCCTTGAGGCTAGATGAAAAGCACAGGTTGAGAGGATTTTGAGATGTGGGTTTGGAAAAGGTGAAATGGATGGAAAGGAAAATGGACGAAGAAGTGTTAGGAATAGTAGAGGAGGAGAGGGAAGGCTATTAAGAGAAATCCTAAGAAGGCAGTAAGAGTGGATGTAGCGCGTGCTGAGTGGTGACGGATTATTGAAGAATGTGATAGAGGGTTGAGTAAGCCAGGTAGAGGGAGGCATATTGGATGGAATGAAGGGAGATACTGGCAGAAAATATGCAGAGTTGAAGAAAGGGATATTGTAGGGGCGTGTCCATCAGAAACCTACCTGAACTGGTAGATTATCATTTTAAAAAGTATTAGATATTAAGCAAAGCTAATAGGTCAGTAAAATCCTACTCTTATTGTAAAGATGATTTACATTTGGTGGGCCCAAAGCCACATGCCTTGCATCTTAAGTGTTGTGTTTCTTTTGACTACAATAACATTAATTATTTAAATAAGAGCATAACAATAACATTAATATTTTAAGTAAGAGCAGAAGTTTGTGGACCTCTTTGTTTTGCATAATAAAACTAGAAAAGTTATTTAAATTTAATTAGTCTGAAGCCAAATGCCTTACATCTTAATCGCCTGAAGGTCACTTCAATTAAGATTACGATTAACATTACATTTTGCTACAAGACAACATCCATGTATGACTATGCCATTGGACATCCATGAATCTATGGGTAGTATCCTAATGGTGCTGTGGTGACATTGACCAGAAATACAGGGTGTTTCAAAATGAATATCGGGGTTTTAAGACTTTTTTAATGTTTATTACAATTAACTTACAATTATAAATTATACATCAAATGAAAGAGCAAC
>LYUA01000314.1:327773-338148 GCA_002093875.1 Calopteryx splendens
CGTGTGACGAGTATGTCTCGTCTTGGTTTTTGTTTGCGTTTTTCACCTCTCCGCGTATTCCATTGTAGTGCAGGCACGTGTGGCATTGCAGTATATGATGAATAGTTCGTATTTTATTCACTAAACGGAGCCACAGTCACTCTTAATTTTTTTCAAATCTTTATTTATTTTTTTATTTAAATAAATTTCAAAAACCGCCTCGCACACGGCAATACAAGACCACTGGAGCAAAAGGGTTAAACTTGTCCCTCCTTTATACCCTTATCTACGGGCAGTTGTTAATATTTCAAGGGTCTTTACGGATAACCTCTTTTTCTGGGGAGTGAAAAATAGGCTGATAAAAAAACATGTAGTAATGTTGTGACTCGCTCCAAAGAAAAATTGAGTTTTTTCTCAAGGGATATCCTTGTACAGTGGCATATTTCACACTTGGGGGGGTTTGTAAGGATTTTACTCCGATGGTGGGGATCCGTTAATCACATGGAATATAAAATTAAAGAAAGGGAAAAGTATCTAGATATAAAGGCTAATATTCGTCCACTCGGATTTGTGAAACGCAGTGGCCTTGGTGAGTTGCACCCACATGCACTCTCTTTCTAAACTTTCAGTTTCATGATAGTCAACTAGGGAGTACGTTAGTGCCTGAACGGGACGTATAATTACTGCAGCAAAACATAGCAGGTGCTGAATGCTCATGGTGCAAAAAAAACAAACTGGCCAAAATAGCATGTAAGCTTGTAGACCACACTCTGCTCTTTTCCCACCCTCAATATCTCTGTACCCTCCTCGAAAATCACTAGGGTAGATGAGTCTGTATTAACCAATCATTTGTAAACAAGAGAAGAAATAATAATATTCGTCGGCCATAAGCACCTTCTAATTTTTTACAATTGCTCCTTTCATATTTAAAATAAAAACTCAAATCCAGCAGTGGTCAGGTTAGACTACAATTTAATTGCAATTTCTTTTTTACCCTGCTCTGTCCTAAGCAGAGCCTTCCCAGGATCTCATGTTTCTATTGATATCACTCCGGAGTTTACCTCATGATGCAGTCATAAGTTCTCAAGGGATGATACTGTTTGCACATCTGAATAAAGGATACTGGTTCATTTTCAGTATTTTCCTGTGAGATTGTCACACACCGATTGCCTTGAATGATAGCAGAGACTAATCAGAGAAGACTTCATTTTGCACTAAAAATTCAATCAGTAACGTAACGTACATCCATAAAATAACATGTATATTTCACATTTTCTGGGTTCAAAACATTCGGGTCAGATCCACTGCATAAGGCCATCATTACGGTGCACATTTTGCCTGGTTGCCTAATGCAGGTACATTTTGTTTGGAGGGTTGCAATTTAGCCTGGTTGAGTTCATGCTGACAGGTGGACGTATAATGGAGGTTCAACTAATGTTTTATATTTTGGAGTGTTAATCATTGTCTTTAAAAAGTGGTGGTTTGAAACGTGGTCATGTAACAGGCATGGTCGTCATGACAGGATCTTCCTGGGAAACAACAGGTAGAATGGGGAAAGGTACTGCCCCCTTTATGCCGATTTTACAAGGCTCTACCCTCACCAAACCAACAATCAGGTGGATTACTGTTGTTTTTTGTTAGCCTCACTGTAGCATGAGGTCCAAAGCAGAGAAAAATAATATTTTTTATGGAAGGAAATAATATGTGTGTAAACCTAAATTTGCTCCATTATTTTCCATGAAGTTAATTTTATGATTATGTAAATGAAGAGGATATATGTTACAGATAAAAACTGCATTTGAGAAAAGCAAATTGATTTATCTAAAAGTGCAAGATGATTACTAGCAATGAGTGGCTTATTATAATGCCAGGAACAAATGGGTCGACTCAAAATTTGTGGAAAGCATAGTATAAGGAACCATCATAGATTTTGATCGCACCTTGTGTTATGTTTGCATTGGAATTATGAGTCATAAGAAATGTTTCCAATTAATTATGTTATTCATAGGGATATGCAGATAAAAATAATCTGAGTGTTTTAATTAATGTGGACATAGTTTGACTGATGGTCAATATCCTTTCTACAATTAGGCCGAGGGAAACCCGGCTGGGGGAAAGAATCAACGAGGCCACCGTGGTGGCCAAAGGAGCTGCCGTGGGCAAACGTTAGGATGGATGCTCGGTCGGAGGAAGAGAAGCAGAAGGTAAACAAATGTCCCCTTGTACTAAGGCTCATTTAGACAATCACTCTTTTCTCTTCTAATGGTGCACATTTCACCTTTTTCAATCGTCTTGGGTATTCTTTAAACTCAAGTAACTTAATTATTTTGGAAGTTCCATTGTAAAAATTTTTATTCCATGCAAAGTGCATGTTCTGATTTTGACATATTGATTTGGGGTCATGAGTGATAAGTGGAATTCTATGCACTGCCTAACTTCTATTGTTATTTTTAAGGATGTATATTTTTTTGTTTTAATTTTGTCCTGTAAAAAATAATGGGATACTTGTATGAATGTGAGTTCCAGTTTTAACTTAAATTTTCAATGAATAAGCATGGGTCCTTGGATTTTGAAGGTCCTGAAAACTTGGACAACATCATATACTTCAAAAGTAGTTCTTTGCGACATAAATCACCATGGATGGCTTTTGACCTTTGGCAACATAAGGGTCATCTTGTGACTCAACACTCCTGATATTGCAATTCGTATGTACAGGATCAAATTGGATTACATATTGTCCCTTGCAAATGATGATTTTTGTAATGCAAGAAAAATATTGAACCACAACATGCTCTGTACACAACTGAACTGGAAAGAAGCCTTGATATAATTAAATACACTGCATTAATCTCTGATTAACATTTGCCCAAAAGAATTATTTCTTCAGTTACTCATATTTTTTACTTCCCTTGTAATAATTTAAAATGCAATTTTGTTTCTTGGCTCTTCCCCATGTAACCATAATTCTCCGTCACTCAAAAGTCACTACGTTATCAACATTCGACTGCCTGTCTCTTCCCTCCTCTTCTTTAGCCTTCTTTGGATTTCCTTCAAAACTTCCTCTCTGCTGTTATCATAACCAACATGCCTGTGATGGTCTTAGAAATATCCTTTTTATTATTAAAAATGTCCTCTTGCACCTGCTTGAACAGTGGGCTATTTTAAGACACTTCTCTTATGTGAAGCATTAACTAAATGTTTTCATGCTCTGTTCTTCAGCTGGAAGTGCCATCTCTTTTGTCGTGAAAATTTGTTTGACCCTGACCAATGTTTATGTCTCTTAATCCTCCAACTAAGTTTGCTAATGTGTTTCCTTTGGATTTAAAAACCTTTGGGCCAACTTAATGATTATTATATGTTTGTTTTTTTCATTTCAGATGTCTTGGACGCATGCGTTGAGGCAGATAGTGGTCAACTGCTACAAATACCATGGCAGGGAAGATCTTCTCCCAGTGTTCAGTGAGGAGGACGAGGCCAGTCTAGCCGCAGCTGGTGCCAGCATTATTTCTAATCCGAAGGGAGTGGTTGTGGCGGGACCAGCCGCAGGGTCTATTGTGACGACAGAGGGTGCAATGTTGACTAAAGTACATCACAAAGTGAATCCTAATCCCATACACCAGGTGGCACCTCAGTATGCATCGACTATGTTGCAGACAATAAGCAATCCCGATGGGACAGTGTCAATCATCCAAGTGGACCCGAACAATCCAATCATCACCCTTCCTGACGGAACGACGGCACAGGTTCAGGGTGTGGCCACGGTGAGAGTTTTAAAGATTACATTAGTGTTTATTTCCTTAGTCTGGATGTTTTTACATGAAGGAATCATCAAGCAGAGCATCAGCCAAACCTTGGATTATCAAGGTGTGGAAAATGGTGGTGAAGTAACTACAAAAATTGGATCAACAATGGTAAACAAATTTTAAGTGCCTAATTTTGAAAGAAATTCACATTTTTCATGTTCTCAGAAACGAAGCTCCGCAGAGAGTTTCTCGCAACTACTTCTCTTTATTATGGATCTAAAACATTAACTTCCCCTTCCCCTTGTCCCTCCCATGCCTGCCCATCTGCTCCATAACTTTTCACAACTAGGACACTTAGAAACCAGCCAAGAATTATTCTTCCTGGTCCAATATCAAGATCTCATAACGTGGATTATGCAGTCATCATGATTTTTTGAAACCTTAAGTGACCTCCTGCTCTGTCCTTCACAACCACAGGGAACCGCTTTCCACTGGTTATAATTAAAATTTCTTTGTGTTGTAAATAGATAGTGAATTGTAAGGGTGGGCATTAGGGGGGAGAGACAGTGATTTTAAAATTCATTTCATTCTATGACTTCTCATGTCATAGAAATTTTTTTCACATCATTTGATCCACATCCCTTGAAACAAAAACCTCTCAGAAATGCATAGTGTGGGCTGTCAATTCTGCTGCATTCTCTGCCCCTCACCACCTACTTGCCACTTCTGATTGACTAACTGGTGACTGGCACAGCTTAGCACGCTCAGTTGAGGTTTGTGCCTCTCTCTCTCTGCTTTGCGCTGCCACTGAATGTTGTGGGAATTGATGCAGAAGGGCATATGTTGCGCAGCAAGTGGAAAGGAGGTTAATGGTCACATCTACACACTCTTATTACAAGTTGCGTTCAAAAAGTAAGTACCATTTTTGCATAAAAACATCTTCACACAGTATTTTTGTTTTAATTTATTTTTATATTTGAAGAGCAAACCATAAACTTTTTTTTGAGATTATTTCTGCCATTTTTGAGACATTTGTTGTGTCTGGAGGTCAGTTTGTTAATTCCCTCTTCATAGAATGGCAATGACAAAACTCTCACTCTTAAATGATTATGAGCCCTTGTGAAATTTTGGGAAATTCATTGCGTAGTATTATGGAAATCGTGAAACACCGTTTCTCACAAATTTTCTCATCGCTTTTCCTGGCAAAATCTTCATTGAAAACAGTAGGTTTGACATTGAAAACTTCTTACACATTTGTTTGGCCTTTGTTGAACTATCTTTACCCACTTCCTAATCATTCCATTACTCATTGTACTGTCACCATAAATCTTGAAAAATCTGATGATGAATTTCAGCGGGTTTCAGCTTTCTTGCATTCAGAAACTGAATAACGGACCGTATTTCACAATCAGCAGAATCTTCTATTGACGTACGCATTGCAAACAATCAAAACAGGTACGACAAGTGCCTCAACAAAGGGAAAATGTATGTTGAAAAATTATAGCTTTGGGTACGATCTTTCACATAGAAATAAATTCAAACAAGAATACCATGCATGAATTTTTTATACACAATGTTACTTACTTTTTGAGGGCACCTCGTAGCTTCTTTAAATGTTACACTCTGAAGACTCCTCCCTTCCCCATCATAATGGATAGTGACATTCTGTTGGACCCCCTCCTTCTCTTAAGTGCATTAAGTAATTTATGGAGTCTCCCTTATGAAACTGGCTGCAATAAAAAAACCTGTACTTAAGCAACAAGGAATTTGGCAAGAATGGGGATTAATAGGTTAGGTTAAAGAAAATAGAAAAGATAGAAAGGTTAAATAACTAAGCATTTCACTTTATTTCACAACTAGTTTTGACTTCACTGAGCCATTATCCCATTGAACAAACTTCCCATCATGTTGTTCGTTCTTTATATATGCTCCGAATGGAGTGGGGTATGGCGGAAGGGGGGTTTCAGGGGCTCTTTAATGTTCATTTAGAAGTGGGAAAGGGTGAAGTTATTTACCCTTGAAATATGTGTTGCACTTCACCATACCTACCACTGGAAAACATTCAGAATGAGGATTTGTTTAAAAATATGAAATGTTTTTGATTTTGCTGTCTCTTCAGAAATCGTCTAATCCAGTCCACTTCATTTTGCTGACTCCTAGGATATCTAACCCCAACCTAGACATTTCTATCTTCACATTTCCCAGCTTTTCAACTCCAAAGGACCTTGCGTTCCATATCCCTACCGTCATTTATCCATCTTGACTGAAGTTCCCGTCCCAGTAGTCCCCACCAAGAGATCCAATTGGGGGGCTATTTTACCTATGGAATATTTTATCAGGATGAAAGCCCTTGTTATGACCACAGAAATTTAAATGCCTAACTTCCCATGAATTCAGTGCTTAATCCCAATCAACAAATGTCTATTGAATAGTGTGGCAATTCTGTAGGAAAAATCAGGAAAAAACCTGGAGGTTCCTCAGCTTCTTAAAAAGTTAAGGAAAAGGGCTGAATTTTGTGAGAAACAATGTCCCAAACATTCTCTGACCAGGATTAGGGCCAGCCTACTCATGCAGGGTAGCTGCCTGCCTGGAGAGAATGTATCTCACTTTCTCCTATCCCCCTCTAAGCTATCCCCATACCCTCCTCATCAACTCCCCTTGCCCTTCATCAGTTGCTACACAAAACAGAAATACCCTCGGAATTATGTTCGAACTTGGATTCACAGTGTTAGCCTGTGTTTTTTTACAATGGGCTACATTGTGTTTTCTATATGGGCTACAAATATTTTTCTGATGAATTCATGCTGAAATGGGAATAATGAATGTAAAAGCAATTCGACGCTTGTAGTTTAACATTTTAGTACATGTAGTTAAATATTTGCCTCGCACAGTCAAAATTAATGCCTGTATTACGTTTCATATATTCGATTTCATAATCCATTGTACAAACACACTCAAGGCTTTGGTGTATTGCTATGTGAATCCTGTCTTTCCATATTTTAAACGAAGATAATTCAGAGGCAATCATTCAAAGGGCCTTCTGATCGGTATGTTGATTGGAATCACTATCTTGGTCTTTCATGCAAAGTAGTGATCCTCAAAAGACATTCCTTTAGTTTATAAAAATAATAATATCGTCTCTCTCACAAAATGTGTAAAAATTAAAAAAAAGAATATATGTACATATTTATCTTTGAGTCGTTTAAATAGTGATAAGGTGATGCCATAGATAAGAGCACTACTGTTCATGTTGGTGTCTTTGAAAGGTCATACACTTTATTTGTTGTAAGCCATCAAAAGTGTTGACAATATAATTTATTCTCAATTACCAAGAATCAATTACTCTATTTTACATTTTTAATTTAAATGATACAACTAAGAGTTTCTAGCTCACTTGGTGAGTGACTGTAGACTCTTAGACACGGAAGTTAAATGCTTGATCATGATATAATACGATGTCACTCTAGGAGAGTGTGGGGTGGAGCTTATTTTTTTTTAGAATTTAAGTGCCAAACAAGCTCATCTGCAAAAAATATGATTGGCATGATTAGAAAACACTCATGTTACGGTCTGATAGCTGTACCCAAGGGGTATTAATTCCTATTTTCAACCCAAAAAACATCATATTCAAGGGTAAATCACTCATTTTATAGTTCCGTTTCCATTTTAGGCCAAACTCTCAGTCCTTTCGGCATTTCATCAACTCTTATAGGTTGAAATGGCACCCAGTGCTGGGTAGTACCACCCCTTGGGCTGAGCCTGGCCTAGTGCAGCCAGGTTTACTTTTAGCTAGTTGTATTTCCTTTCCTTGCCGCACCCCGGAGGTGAACAGGATAAACTGTACTGAGTTGTGTTTGTTAAAATCACTTTCATTCTATAAGACTATGATTTGGCTGTGTTACTTCGCAATTAGATAGGATTAAATTTACGCCAATCATTGTGTGACCAACCCCTCTTGAGCAGAGGTTTTGCAGGCCGACTTGTCTTTGCATGTCTGTTGGACACTTTAGTGTCCTTCTGTGGCCTTTAGTGAAACAACCACAGTTATTTCAATGCTTTCACCCATTCACCCGTGATTTGCTCTCAGTTTCTCCTATGCCATGAAAGAAAGCCATAATGTCAGTGATGCAGTATGGATTTCTTAAAGGAAATCTTGAGAACTAAGGCTTAGAGTAACATTCCCAGCATACCAGATGCCCATGATGCTGTCAAATCTGTGGATATGTATGACGTCTGTCTAAGATGAAATCCGACCTTCGCTCTGGAAAAAAATGTTACGTACCTGATGAGTTTGAGATCCTAATCCTCTTCAAAGTAGCCCCCTAGCATCTTCACACTTACAATTAGTTCACCTTCCACTGCTGGAAATACTTCTGGAAGGCATCTTTTGAAATGGCTTTTAGCTCTGCCTTCGTGTTTTGCATTATCTCTCCTCGCAAATCGGGTGCTTTCTGGGTCACACACTCTTACACCATGACTCTTCTCCAGTCAACATGGTGTTAAGGATTTGACAGAGGATCAGTGTTGGCAGTTTCCAGCCTGTCCTGTGCTACATCAAGACTGTTTTCTGCTCCTGCATCAGCAGCTTGGGCACAAATTTCACAGCCACTATGTGAAATGGCAGAAATTGCAAAAGAAAGAAACAGAATCTTGGATGATCCCAACCTTGTCAGCAAATTCCTATACTGTCAAACGATGATTTTACATTAATATATTTCACACCTTCTCGACGACAGCTGCACTGCGAGCTGTTTTTGGCCTCCCAAAGCACTCTCCACAGATGTGCAGTCATTTTTAAATCGGTTGAACCACTCCTTTATTCGGGATTCCTCCATGGCATCGTCTCCAAACACCGGCCGAATCATATGAATTGTTTCCGCTTGGGAATCACCAACCTTCCGACAGAACTTGATGCAGCATCTCTGCTGTACGCATTCTTTCATCTTGAGCAAGTTGGAAATCTGACAAACGTGTAGTACAGTATGTTACACTATGGCTACCAAACAGCGATTGATGCACATGACGATGGTGGGAAAATTCATGCACATACATGAAGGTATCCCTATTCACTGGAAACTGGCACCGCCTTACCGTCATGGCTTTGCACGTGAAAATTTAAGGTCAGTTCCTTTTTATACGGCCCTTGTAAGAAAACCATCATGTCGCCAAGTTAAAATTATAGGACATTTTTTTATTAGGTAGGTTTTTTTTTAATTCTACTTTTGTATGTTGTTAGGCATCATTAGAGCTTTCTGTAGTGTATTTGTTCATTGCCATTTGTTGAGTGGCTCACGAGATAGCAAAATTTTTAAAGTTTTGAGAGTGTGATTATAATTGTAGGTTATGTTGACATGGTCACTATTTTGACAAATTGCTTAAGTTTTTGATGATTCTCTTTTGTAGCAGGGAAGCAATTTCCTTATCTGTCAAACAATGTATCTTTCACTGCTCTAGTCAAAGTTCAAGTGGAATACTACGAAGAAAATGTAGGTTACACAAAGGTATGATACCCTGAGCTCAGAGGTTACCCCCATGTGTGTACGAAGACAATATGATTTTTGGCAAAAAAAATGCTGATGAAGAAGGGTGATGTATTGAAGCCTTAAAGTATTGGTGGACTGTATGGCGATTGATACTTGGGAGTTCTACTTGTAGTAGTTAGTAGTGTAGTTTTATACTGAATAAATACACACTGCTAGGTTTTTGATTAATATAGGCAGCTTCCTACAAAATGTGTGCTATCTTTTCTTTTATATTATTTTTAATTCCCTATACCCAATCACTATAAAAATTTGGTTAAGGTGAGGAACAATAATACCATCTCTCAGGAGCAGGGAATTTCAGGGATGTAGTCCAAGAGTACCTATCACTGCCATGACCACACGGCTAAGTGCACCCTTGGGTCCTTGTCAAGGGTGGAAGATGTTCTGAAATAATTTTTGCTCTAGATTGGGCTATATAATGAGTGAATTACACAGAATATTGTTTTTCTTTGTTTTGAAAATCAGAATTTCTGTCCCGTTTACACTTATAACCCCCAGGCATGTCTTAGGGTGACTGTACAGTTACCAGACTGAAACATATGCATTTTCCCTCGAAATAAATCATTCTTTACATGTGGACCTTAACAGCCCTTCAACTCTGAATAATAAGCATCAATGGTCAAGGTCTCAAAAGGGAATTATTTGCCAATTCTACAGAAAGCAAGATTTGAGCCATTCTTAAATCCAATGAAATCTATGAAAAAAAAGCCCAAGTGAATTATACGCTCCTATGTTTTCTGCCATCATCGGTGCTTATGCAATGCCATTGAAATTTCGATAAATAAGTGACTGGGATTGGAGGAGGTGTTCCACTATGAAAACATCTGTAAACATTTAAATATTGGCTTGAATTACAGCATAGAAAGTCTCAGTTTTTCCGCTTCTTTAAGAGGGAGGGGGATGTCGTCTCTGGTCGATAATTAAAACAATTCAAAATGCATGTAGAGCCAAGCAAACAGAAATCGAGAAGGAATAGCAAAAGCTGTTGACAATGGGAAACTAATTCTTTGGAGATGAACACCAACAGGAAAGAGGAATGTCGCGAGAGTTGGTGGTGGGGGTGCCTCCCCCCCCCCCTAGAAGGGGACGTGCACTCTTACACTGAGCGGG
>LYUA01000314.1:472879-490994 GCA_002093875.1 Calopteryx splendens
AAAATGGTACACAGCTTGGGTGAAGCTGAGGGTGCCCAGAGGCATCACTGGGAATTGAACCACAGCCCTGTGGTCAGCAGTCCAGCGCTCTAACCACTGGACTACCACACTCCATGAATACACATGTAGGACAGGTCAAAATAAAAATGCGACACTTCACACAGAAATGAATAAGCATTACTGACATAAAAATTCTTCCTCAGAGTAGAAGGTATTTGACAGTAAAAACTTTTTTACTCTCATTTTAAAGACAAATGCTGTGAATACATTCAGTTGAAAGATGGTTATAAAACATGCAGTCACCGTGAAATGGACTTTTGGAAAATAAGGAGAGATTGCGGGACACAACCCTAAAATCTTGATACAAGAATAAAAAATAATATCCATGTTCACACTAGTCAATATGAACGAAACAGAAAGGTCTTTATCACCATGGAGTCAAACTGTACAATTGTCTACCTAATGCAATAAAAAATTTAGNNCCATGGAGTCAAACTGTACAATTGTCTACCTAATGCAATAAAAAATTTAGGTTCCCTTGATGTATTAAGAAAAAAACTAAAACCTTTCTTATCGTGAACACCATTATATTCCGTTGATGAATTTTTTGAGCTCTGCAAGCAAAATTCCTTATTACATTTTCTTGTTGCTATATTTGTATTTCTGATGAGTTTAATTTTGGTATGTAATGCCCCAGCATTGCATTTCTCTTAGGAATGAAAGCTCTTATCTATATCACTCCTTTATATTTTTAAATAGGTGGAAATAGGATAGTTGATGCATGAAGTCAAGAACAATATATATTGTACAGGTACTTGTTGCCAAATAAGTACAATCAATGCTAAACATGTGGTAGTAAGTTGTTTGGAAAGTAAATTGGTGTCACCACTAACCTAATCCTTATGTAATATTATAATATTGAATTTCTTAGTAGCTTCTGTGAGATATGTTAGAGCTTAATAATTCGTTTTGTTTAGGATTTGTGACCAACATGAGAGTTACGCATGCCACCCCTAGTCCTCTGTATGCTCACTCGGCCAATAGACGCTGGGAGTGCGACGGAAAGCTTCCCGAGGACGTAAAAGGAAAGTGCAAAGACATAGCTCGCCAGTTAATCGAGGATGAACCTGGGAAGAATTTTAAGGTGAACTTTCAACTCGTGAAATTTTTTTTTTACATATACCCTATATGCTCTTATTATTTAGTGAGATTATTCTGAATTTGCTATAAGAGGCTTGCGGTTTTATTTTATCATGACCGTGTATATACAATTCATTAAAAATTGGTTGAAGTGTTGAAGTTTAATTTTTTAAATAGCATTTGCTTGAATTAATTTATTATAAGTTCTTAAAAAAAATCTTCCATTATTGTTCAATGTGGTTTTTCATCAAATGGGTTTCTGAGAATTACTTTTAGTACTACACTGAGAATTGCTTTTAACCCTTTAACTGCTCACATCGTCTTATAAGTGATCGACGTAGCAGACTGCTCACATTGTTCTATTAGCGATTTGGCCTGTGACATTTTTTTCTGAAACTTATGCCGCTTGAAATTTCCCTACATGTTTGTATAGATGCCGTACGAGTATACCCAAGTCCCTTTTTCTTTATTATTGCCTTTCGTTCGCCCACCACCTCCCTTAGTTACCCTATAAAAATCAATAAATTGAGACAAAAAAAACAGGGCAGGTGAAATATTTTTTTTGCATATGTTGGGAGGTTAAATATCAACCTAATTGCGCAGTTTAAGGGTGAAAATTGATTTCTTTTCTTTTTTTGTTTTAAATTTTTAAGCCTGAGATGTGTCCCTATTCCATTTAACCCCCCCCCCTTCAAAACATTGCAGGTCATCATGGGTGGTGGACGCCAGTGTCTACAGACGGTATTCAATTTTACGGATTATGATCCGGTGGACACTTGGTCATGCCGTCGTCAGGACGGTTTGGATCTCGTGTCGGAATGGGAAAGGGACAAGCAGTCGAGAGGGTTGCCGCATCGTGTGCTCTCCAATGCTGGCGACCTTCGTGAGCTTGCAACGGAGAAGAACCAATCGAAATACCTGCTAGGTTTGTCGGGACTTAAAAAAAAAATTTTTTTAGCGGCACGCACTCAAACATGTGCGCTAGATGTACCAATTTTATCCCCCCCCGCTCTCCAAATTCTTTTGCACCCCATGTTGCTATTGCCTCTGCTCTGTGGGGTTGCTTTTTTGTATCATGCGTGTCGGAAACCTTCTCTCATGTTTCTATCGTTTGACTCTTTATGTGCCTCGTGTGATTCTGTTTTGCTTTTAATGGTGGTGGTGGTGGTATCTATCTCAGAAAAGCAACGGAGGTGTAAATGCCGTTCGCGATGGAACTAAGTGGAAGAAATGTCCCAGGACACGCCCATCACCTTTTCTTACAAAGCTGTAACTGTCCTTCTGGAGGAGTTTGAGATTAGAAAAAATTAGAAAATTAGCATCATTTCTTCCGTTAAGGTGATGGTAGAAATCCATGGTCCCTAATGGTAAAAAATCAGTATTTTTGGATTCAATTTTTGTAGAAGTTTTCACATCAATTCCATTATTTCTAAGAACTCTTTTTGTAAGTCCTGAATGAACAATATGAAAGTTTTAATAGATTAAATATATGTTTTTAGGAATAAATAGGTATTCGGGGCAGGATAACATTATGGGTAGTGTTTTTCACTGCTGATGAGGGGGGTCTTGTGTTCAATTCCCGGGTGAAGCCTTCAGACAACCCTATCTAAAAAAAAGAGTAGTATGATTTTCTGATAACTGCAACTTAGAAAGAGAATGTTAGAGCAGGGAAAGGAACTGTCCGCCCTACCGCGAGTGTGTGGATTTCACACACACCATGAGAGTTGGTACCTGAAGTAGTCGAGAATTTGCATATTCTGCCCAAAACACTAGCAGTGTGAACTTCTGCCACTATATTGCCATTTGGTGTGCATTTCAGCTGCCAGTCTGCCAAGCATCATCTTTGTGAGTTGACGTGCTTGTTCAATTTTTCTTGTTTTTGTTGCACCGTGTTCTTCTCTGTACGCAAATTCCAAAATGTCCTCTACAGTGAAGTTTGCTCCTTTGTCTTAGGGTGGTAACTGTGCGCCTATAACTTATTGGCAGTTATGAGTCTGGACAGAAAGTTCTGGTAATCTCGAACTGTTGTTTTGCAGCTCAGTGCACACTTCGACCTGATTGTCCGGGGACAAACTTACCGGGCTGCAATTTGCCTCAGGCACAGTATATGTGATAGAATGCATTGTTGACATGTCTCGTATGACACTCCGACCCTATTACAAATGTATGTGGTTTGTCTGCCTTCGGTCCTCAAAGAATCACTTCACGCACATTCGAGATCGTTTCTGGAATTGTGCATGATGACATTTGACCTGAATGTTTGACATCCTCCACAATAAGACTCCTGGCCATATAATGAAATGCTTAATCCACTTTTCCTGCTTGGCTTAGACCTTTCTCACCAAAATCCTCTCTCTGCTTTAGCATCAGGTGGGTTACAGCGGCAGTGTTCTTTAGCTTGAAACAAAACCTAATGCAGGTAAACTTAATTGCTTCACAGCAGCCATTTCGGAATTCGCCAATGGAGACGAACACGGTGTTACGAAAACTACTAAAATAAAGAAACACGTGCACTGACAAAGATGCTGCTTGTCAGCCTGGCAGCTTAAATACACACCAAGTGGCATCTAGTAGCAGAAGTTTTTACTGCTAATGGTTTGGGTGGATCGTTCAAATTCTTGACGACTTATGGTAGCACCTCGTAAATCTTAGTTGGCAGTGAGCTCTACCCTCATTAATAAAAACCAACTTTTAGGTCGATTGATTTGGATGGACAAAGTTAGTAATTGAACCTCAGTCTAGTGGCTAAATTTTCTAGCAAAATAAATGGGATGGCAGACTTAGCAGACTTAAATCTACAATCTTTTCATCGTCAAAGGAATAAAATTTTACAGGAGTTTAATGGCATTTAAGTTATACATTAAAGTTTATGCATTAAAATTATGATATAAAATGTATTTCTAAAGGGAAATCAAGGAGAGTCACTTTTCGATATTCATCTACATTTATTTTGTATTTCCATAAAAATTTCATTTTGTTTAAGAATTGCTCTGCTTTCGTAGTTTTTGTTAATTATTCCTTTTTACCAGGGATGCAGATCTGAATTCTCTGAAAGGTTAACTTCGTGTCTGCGATCTAATTATTTATTCCACTTAATAAGTTCTACAATTATTGTAAATAAATATATTTCCAAAAAAGTAGGCTAAGGTAATGAAATACTTAAGATTTAAAATAAATCTTCTGCAAATAGACGTAAATTTTTTTATGAGATCATATTTATGATCTATAACCTAAGTAAAAGGTTAACCAGTTTCTATTGAACTGAATTTATATTATTCTTATTTTTAAAATATAATTTTTAGGCTTAAATCTACAGTGAACGTTGTCGAAATGTGAAACCGGGAGCTGAGACATCCCTGGACTGCAAATTATTGCGCAAGTATATCTGAAAGACATGAGTTTTACTAGAATTTAGAGGAGTGAAAACTAATGCTAATGTAAGTGAGAGTTCCGCATGTGAAATGCTGCCAAAACAATTGATAATAGGTTTGAATTGGCTTTCATAAAAGAATAACTGTAATCATGTCAGTCACTGTGCTCTAAAAGGTTTTGAAGTGGGAGATGCCTATCTAAGTCATTCTCTCCCCGTAAGCTTTTCTTCATTTAGCTGTTTGGATGTTTCAAAATTAAGTGTTCATTCGATGCTTTTCATGCTCCTGTGTGCTGTGTGCATGTATGTGCTTTAGTATGGGGTTTAATATGATATTAACTTTAAATAATTCATGATGTTGTAATTTTCACGATTTTACTATCTGGTTTCCATGGCTATCTGGAATCTCATCATCATCTCATTTGATGATAGAACAGAAGTGATAGAAACCTTCAATTGAATTGGCTGTCAAAATGTTTAATAAAACAAATGATGCATGCTACTCAACCATACGAAAACCACTGAAGTAATTATGTTGAAACTTCACATAGGTAGTACCTGCATACAACTGGAAACATATGACCAACACATAGAACCATTAAAATTTTGATGTGTTTTACTGTTTCATGTTTTCGGCGGAACAAAAATGTTTTCAGATTTTATTATTTTATATTTTTATACCACAAATTAATATATACAAATAAAATACGAAAACCACTAATAATCATGCATGTTTTAAAGAGCATTAGTTTGGCTTATTGTTTTGTCTTTTACAGTGATAAAAATAAGTGGACCTAATATCCAATATGTAAATTCTTACACATTTAGGACACTTTCCATAATAAATAAAAATTCTTAGCTGAAAATTTATGCCTGTGAAATATTTTTAAATTGTAAGATTTGATGGTCTCTACTAACGATTCCAAAAAAAAAACTTTGCCGTGATATTTAAATTTATGATGCCACAATCATTTCATTCCTCAAGTCTTTCATTACATTTTTTGACATTGTTTCTCCCCGGAGTGGTGGTTGGCAGCGACAGCTGCTATTAGGTATACATAAAGCCTTTATTTCATATCTGTTTTGCTTCCCCTCCAATGAACCTCGACTTAGTTCACAGAATTTGTCAGAAATTATCTTGATAGTTTACAACAATTTCTTAAAAATATTACAGAGGTATTCTAAGGGAAATTTTTTTTTGCATGCATGTAAGGAAATGCAGACATTTCCTTTTTCGTGACAGTCAGTGCCTAATTAACTGTGGAAATCACATATATTTATTGTTCTTCATTATGAGTATTTAACACCAATGGATGCATGAGAATGCTTAGTGTATTTTAATATCATAAAGTTCTTAATATTCTTGGATTCACTTAATTTAATACTGCAGATATGTAGATTAATCACAGCTGTAGAAATTCTAGAATAGATTTGTTAATTTTGAATTTAGGTAATGTGAATACACTAAAGTAGAAGTTCAATAGAAATTTTAAATGTTTAACTTAACTTCCATCTCCTTAATAGGTCACTACTGAATATAAATAATTGAGGAAAGGTCGGTACACTCAAACCAGTCGAAGGCAACATTTCAAGGGACCACACAGTAATTCTGGGATGTCTAAGTTTTATCACCTTATTCAGATTGTTTAAAACATTCTGCATCTATATTGTTCAAATATAAAAGAAAATATGCATTTGAAAAATTGAATTTATTTGAAGCAAATCATTTTCTAAAGTTTGAGTATCTTTTTATTACAATTATGCTTGGAAAAATACTAAGGAATTTTTAGGAAGAAAAGTGTACAGAAGACGGTGAAACGGTACATTGTGCAAACAGTGGAAAATTTAGCAGAAAACAAGTTTTCACTTAATAATAAAAAGCTGTGCACTTTGAAAAAATAAAAAAAGATACTGTTCATCTGAAAACACTATATCCTTAGTTTTAACTCACTCACTTGGAATTGCTCATTTTATTTCATTAATGGAAATATTTTCGCTACATGTTAAGGCTAACTGAAATTAGGAATTTACATATGTATGAAGTTTACCTCATTATTGGATATCAAATATTTATAGTATTTAAACACTCGTTTTCAAAAATCGTCAGACTAACAATACCTGAAACCGGACGGAGTAAATAAAGTTCTTGTGAAAAAACCCAAATTTTACCTCATTATTGAATATCAAACATTAATAGTATTTAAACACTCAATCTACTTTTCTAATACTTTTGATGAGTGGATAGTATTTAATTTTCAACTTTTTTTTAAAACACATACCTGTACACATGGAAAATATATAATTCTCTATCCTATTTGGACATTGCAGTAAAATCATGTAGGCATATGGAAACAATAATCAGGATTTTAGGGTCCCTTCTACAGTACAGGTAACTAACTAACTCTTGATTTACAAACGAGTTAGTTTCCTTAGAAAACATTCATAAATCAAAAATTCTTAATTAAAAAATGGAATAACCATATCGAATCCAATTGAATTCTTTCCTCAACCTAGGCTAAAGATCAATGGAAGATTACCTCAATGGAGCTCCCTCAATGGAAGATTACCTGTCTGTAGGTTTCCTCATAAACGTGAAACATCGATAGATGCTTAAAACTTTGCTAGATCACCGGAGGAGAGTAGGCATCACGACCAAATGAGAAAACATGCAGAGTGCGTTAAAGCAAAAATAAGTAAAACAAACGTGCATAAAACGAGAGTTATCTGTATCGAGCAACCATTATCCCAGACTCTGGGTTCATCATGCCTAATCTCTTTGAAGTTGACGTGGGACTCTGGTATGCACCCAACCACTGCAGGGGTAGCTTGGCATGTTGAACATGATATCTCATGGCAGGGCATATACAGGCATGTTAATTATACCTGAGGGGTTAAATATCTACTCTAAGATAAGCATGATAACATTTTTTTCTACCATCTAGTTTACTGGTTACAAGAATTCTTTGAGATCAAAGGTGCGATACCACGATAATGCATAGTAAGCATTCATGCATCTGACTGTGGGAATTAGCTATATAGCTAACGAGTGGAAATTCACCCTCCTCTCTCTTCCAGAAATTCACTTTGGATTAATATTGCTTATGGTTTTCTTGTCAATAAACTCATTCTACAATTTAGAGATAATGTGTTTGAATTACAGCCAAAGCAAATGATTCTCTTTTAATAAATATAACCACGTAAGTTGTTACTACAGTAGCGCATACAATTAGTTACATCTAATGAAACTTTCCTTACGGAGATGGTATATTAACATGCACAGTTATCATATGATTTACACTAGTGGATGGCGTGATAGCCTAATAGGCATTGTTGAGCTCCTGACCAGAGGGTCATAGGTTCAAATGCTGGTGACAGTTTGGACACCACCAGCCAAAGTCAATGTGTGTGTTTTCCTGGGTACCAGAAGCTATCACGGAAACTACAGAGGTTGGTTAACTTCCTGGTTAAGAGAAGATTTCAGGTGGCCTTCCCCTCCCCATAATGTGTGAATCTCATGTGTAGTGGAGCTTACCTAATATAAGGTGAACTATATTGTCACCTAACAAACCAACCTTCAGGATGATGATGGTGCTGTTGGAAGTGGATTAAAAAAATCGCCAGCTGTTTACCTATTTTTCAACATATATTTTTTCATTAAAAATGCCCGTTATTCTGTTCGGGATTCAAAAGTTTCCCTGCTGAGTGAGTGGGATGATTTTTTTGGAATTAGGTTCCTTGGGCATGATAAGCCTTGTGAACCACTTATGTGTTCATTCAAAGTTATGGAAATTGATAGATGAGAGAGCTATGGAGGATGTAATTGTAAAATAAAATTATCTATTTTTTTAAGAGTTAATCAACCCTTACAGGTTGGATCAGACGTTGTAATCGCATCTCCCTATCAGTCAAAGTTTTCATTACTAATGGTCAGGCCATTTGATCAAGAAATTTTATAGCAGTGTCTTGACCGAGATCAGTCAACCCGCCTGGCCATTCTTTTGGGAGTTATCTTCCATACAGGTAAGATTTGTACTACCATTTAAGTGGTTTGTCTCATAATGGCATCCTTTGTCATGCTTGTGCTTCCTGGGTCAAACTTTAAAGAGCACAATGAAAAGTATGATTGATTTCACTACTGTCATATTATGATCAAATATGAGTATTATAAGATAATGGGAAAAATGATGGAATCCCCCGTAGTTCATAGTCATATATTGATAGGAACTAATTTTGTTATAACTGTTACCTAATTGAATATTTTGATTTAAATGCTTTGTATACTAAGCTGGACATATAGTCAGATTGTAGTTGGACATGAGACATTAAGATTAAACAAATCAATTGACATGGGGAAGCTGGAATAAGATTAAAAAATGAATTAATCCAATGGAAATCTAAAAAAAAAACAAAATCCTACTGCTTTGGATAAATTTGTCTCCACGGGACTAACACTGGGTAAGGATTTAGTTCCTTGAATGATTTACTTTGATTGATAAGATTAATCATGCTTATTTATGTACATTGGGCCTTATAGGTATATAAGACTACTAGGTAATTGTAAAAGTTGCTGTAAATAAACTTTAATTTTTTTATAAAAAAATTGAATTATGAGTTAATATTAAATTTAACACTAATTCATTAATCATGGATTTGAAGCATTATTGAAAGTTAAGACTGAAGTGATCTGGCAACAGAGTTTCTGAGACTTTTGGGAGTTGATGTCAAACAGAGACTTGTTTTCCCATGACATCCATGAAATGGGAAAATTGAGTCTTGGGTCAGGGTTCCCCGCTCAAGGTGTGGTCTGGAAATTGGGTTGGGAGAGGAATAACAAGGAGCACTAGTCAAAGAGTTGTTGCTCAACTCTGTAGTGGTCGGTCGCATTTGGTCTACTTTGGGCCATAGTTTAGAAAATCTCCACTATTTATTGACAGAAAATAATGCTATCTTGCCATATGTGCTACGATCCCTTGGGTGTAATTTTTTAATGAATCAGAAGCCAAAAAGGCAACAATGTGAATTTTCCTTTTAATGTGGAATTGAAATTGAAGCACAAAATGTTCTACTCTACGTGAATGACTTGAAATGCATCATATGTGGGACAAATCCAAAACAATTGTAATCGTGTCACTCACATTACAATGAATGGATTCACAGTGTTTCAATGTTATTTAAAACCTTTTTAATGATTGTTTTCCCATTGCATGCCTTCCATGGTTATCTTTATTCAAATGGATTGATATATCTTCTTTTACTTACTAATATGGGTGGTAATTATCGTGATGCCTTACTAATTTTCAGCCATACGAGTGAGTAGGCTCAGATCTGCTGCTGTGGGGTTTACAGTAATCAGTTGCTTTAACTTTTTATTACAAACTACACTATCCGGCAGTTGGGGGAGGAAATATTAATGGACTGCATGCTAAGACATGTGCGATTGGGGAAAGCTTATATGGTGCACTTCTATGTTTTCGGTGGAATCTCAGATCAAAGGGTATTTTTTTGCCTGACGCAGTGGGTACTTAGAAAATTTTAAGGCACTTTTGGTTGGTGGTGATAGAACCTTTGCTGT
The DNA here is from genome assembly GCA_002093875.1 of Calopteryx splendens. NCBI lineage: Eukaryota > Metazoa > Arthropoda > Insecta > Odonata > Calopterygidae > Calopteryx > Calopteryx splendens. The sequence continues at coordinate 482,962 of LYUA01000314.1, forward strand.
CCCTTTTCCGTCTTATCTTTCTTTCTTTTAATTCAAATTCCTTGTCCTTCAAAACATATATTGTATTAACCAGCACTTAAATTTCCTAAAATATTTGGCTAAAAGTTATTTTGATTGGTAATGGTGGAATGGAATTAGGCTTATTTAGAGAGGACTACTTGAAACAAAAACAGCCTCACATAATTTAAATTTGGCTTCCAGACATAGAAAAAATTAACATAATATCATGCTCATTTCACTAAGTGAAATGGTAAGATTAGGTGTTACTTGCAAATTCAAGGACAAATAGAAATAAGTTTCACCATTTCATAAAAATTCTCTGTGTGTTTGTTTCCAAATATGAAATGGCATCTTCATACCTGTTAGCGTTTTATGATTGTTCTATCATAATAGCCTTTTTTATGCTTTATTTTCTTAGACCAGTATTGATGGAAAATGTTTTTTTTGTGTTGATAATTGAAGTGATGAATTTTCTTTCTTATTTTTTGAGGTTTGCACTCACTTTTTGATTGGGTCTATGAATAGGATCCAATGAAGAAAATAATGCTAGGATTTTTTGTGACAGGTATATTTGCAAATGGGCATATGCCATTTGATTATGAGAGAAATGATTCTGACTCTGGAACACCTTCATTAGCCGAGATGGTCGTTGCTGCTATTGATGCCATGAAGGACAATCCAAGAGGCTTTTTTTTAGTGGTAAGAGACAATCAACAGTTTCTGTTGGGGAAAAATATAGGTGCATTAATGGTGCTTGATCCAGGTAAGGTGAAATAGAAGACTCTGTGAATACCATCCACAAACAAAATTTTACAGTCTGATAGAAAGGATTTTTAATCATTTACATATCGCCAAAGCTTGTCTGCCTACATATGTTATGATTTTGTAAAAACAAATCCATGTGCTGCTTTCATCTTTTCATGCTTGCCTGTCTATCTGGGGACATTTTTATTCTTATTATTAAAAAATGGAAACAGTAGTACATAGATACAAGTGTGTAATGAAGAAATTTGGAAATGGAAGCTATTATGAATGCAACTCTTTTGAGAAATACCATTTAAGGAGTTAGTTGTCATTGTAAGGAAATCACAAGATTATCACATTAATTGATTTTGAAATATCTCATTCAGTATCAAGAAATGCTGAACAGCTATGTAGAGACAGGAATTCGATAGTGAAAATATTGAATACTAAGTTTTTGCATTTCAATTTTTTCTTTTCTAATGTTTAGTTGCCTCCCTATAACTTAACTTCGTGCCCTTGATGTGACATGAAATTCGGTTTCCTCTGGATCAACATCTTTGAGATAAATTAAACCAAAAAAAGTTGAATTTTTAACTAAATCAACACATAGCTCCATTAAAATCTTAGTTCTACTTAATGTCCAGCAATATCATTTAGAACTTAGTAACTTGCTTGCAATGGAAATTTAATTTTTCCAATTTATGTGTTAGTGTTTTGGTTCTCATCTTACTTTTTTGTCTTTATTGTGCTTTATGGCCGACTGAATGGATAAATATTAATTGTATTACATAAATCATACTGGAGGTTATGTGAATTCTCCTTTTGAGATGAATCCCAACGAGCAACAGAATATTGGTGGTTTAAAGTTGAGCAGATTTTGTGGCATACATTTGAATTGTCTGCACCATTAAAAAAAAATCTCCCCGTCACCCTTGTCGGTACGCAGGTGGAGGGTGGAAAGATCGACATGGCACACCATCGCGGCACTGCTCGCAAGGCTTTGGATGAGACTGTTGCGATGGAGGAAGCCGTCATTGCAGTCGTGGAAAAACTTTCCCTGTCAATTAAAGGTGACCAGGACTCATCCTTGGGTCCAAACAGTCGCGGTTCGCCATCTTTCTGGCCCAACCTTTCTTCTGATACTCTCCTTGTTGTCACCAGCGATCATGGCCACACCATGAGCATTAATGGCTACCCCAATAGAGGCAATGATGTCCTAGGTCTGTATAAGTTATTATTTGTCCAATGTATGTCTTGCCTTATTGCTGGGATGAAATTTACCCATTGCAGATTAGGCAGATATATGCATGTATCGTAATCTTTTTTGGACATTTTGTCTGATTCCCTGACTTCTCTCTTATTCTGTAAGAAGTTTAATAATTCTTGACTGATGTTTCCCAATTTAATGATTTTTCTGAGTCGTCAACTGTTATTGCACGATTGTTTATTGAGCCAGTGTGATAGTAGTACATATTCAAAGTAACATTTCAGTCTATGGTTGTTTAAAAGGTATTTTATATTCTCAAGCTTTGTTTCTCCAAGGGAGCAATTATGTTACTAATTTAAAATGATACATCAATTTCCTTTATGGGCATTACATATTGGCAACTTCCAGGCTGAAATTCATATTTACCCAAGCAGAAATTTTGAGGCATTACATTCCCAATCAACTGAAAAAAACACTATTTAAATTAATTGTTGAAGAGATATCAAGATTTTACTTCAAGCTTGTAAACTCCTTATTATAGTAAAACATGGCAAAACAAAAATTTGAAAGAACTCTCCTGAAAAACTTTTCCATGAATGCCGGGCAATGGATGTTAGTAGTGCTTAAAAATATTTAAATGTAAGAGAAGGCATTATGACCCTAATTTGTCCTCATTATTCCTATTATATCCTAAAAGTCATCATTATTATTACGAGGGTTATCCGGAAAGTTCTACTTGCTTGCAATGCATATGTATATGTATAAGTTATCATCCAAAAATCAGAAAAAGAATTCCATTTATAAATAATGAAGTAGTTTGTGACACCAAATTGCACTGCAGGCTGAAAGTTTTAATTATGAACTTCTTTTTAATTACTATCATTTCTACATCATACACCTACACACTTTTATTGCAATAATTAATGAATACCTAAAAAGTATGCTAATCATCTTTTTAGGTGTTCGATTTTATTTTTTGAGGGGCACAGTAGTCCAGTGGGTAGAGCCCTGAGCTACTAACTGGAGGCCCTGGGTTTGGTATCAGGTGATGCCTCTGGGCACCCTTAGCTTCACCCAAGCTGTGCCTGATTTTTTGGGTTCAAGTACTATACATATTTACTCATTTTTCCACATAATCACCACCAGTGTTCATGCACTTATATAGCAAGCACTTAAACAGATGACATTGAGGTTAAAATTATTGTGACAGAGCGGTTGAAGAATCTGTAGAGCATGAGAGGACTTTCGAGAAGGAATCAAGATAAATTGGTGATACATATATGTAGAATGAATAGGTTCAGGTGTATTTGATGAGGTTATTTTTAGTCATTGAGTAGGTGAAATTTTACCATTTGATACCTCTCCCCTGTTGAGGGTATGTACCTACGTACTTATATAAGTTATCATCCAAAAATCAGAATAAGTATTTAATTGATAAATAATGAAGTAGTTTGTGTTACCGAATTTCACTGCAGGCTGAGGGTTTTAATTATGGACTTCTTTTTATTTACTATAATTTATAATACACCTTACACATATTTATTACAATAATAAATGAATAGCTAAAAAAGTGCATTTACCTAGTGATGTGGTACTTGAATTTTGTAATTTTCTCTGTAAATATCATAATGGCGAAGACTATAGTTATCATTATGATCATTGTGAAATTAGGGTGCTGATTATATAAGCATGAGTAAATGGGAGAGGGAACCATTTTTTCTTTTCAAGATATTTATATACATATATAATATCTACATAATACCCTGCAGGCGACCTCTGTGGTGTGTGGCAGGAGTTGTGAGATCACACCAAGCATGCACTAAAAGAATAACATACAGGTCTATGTTTGTTCGAGTAATCAGTACTGAAAACATTAATTTTAAATCAAATCAACAGCACCGATAAAGCAAGTGAAGCCGAACAAATCGGCATGAAGCCCTGGATAATTTTAGTCAGGCAAGAAGAGAGAATGAAACAGAGTAAACGCATCCAAGACAAAGGTACATAGTTGTGTTTGATGAGGATAATGGGAAAAATGATTGCGTAGCTAGTTTAAGTGATGCAACGTTTGAACTAGTGGATGATTATATATATATCCAGGCAGACAGAATGTTTGTGAAATACCTATGGATGGGCGAATGAAGAGATTAAAACGCATGCTGATGAAGGTTAATGTTATGCCTGTAGTTTTTAGGATACCTACCTGAATGAATTTACACAAATTTAAATGAATGTCTGTCTCGAGGCAGTAAAAAAATGGCTGTGTATGAAAGTGTACTCCTTCCCACATCTTTGTTTAAAAGCGAGACTAGGGTATTACACGATGAGCATAATTGTCTCTACTAAATGCAATATGTATGGCCTATTTGAGGAGTGTTTGTGTTAAAAAATAGGAGAGAGATGAGGAATGATTGGGTCATGTGAGAAGGATGCGAATTGGATGCACCGGTAATTGGCTAGTACGAAAGAAGTGTGCTTCTTTGGTATGGTTAAGTGGAGAGGGGATGGATGGGAGTCAAGTAACTAAACGGGTTTATGAGAGAATCAATTGTTTGAGGGAGGAGGGAGGGGTAGGCCATGAAAGTCATGGGTAAATGTGGTCGAGGAGACCCTCAGTACGAGGGATATTAGGAAGAGTCTCTCAGGAATGGAAGGGGAAATATGAAAAAAAAAACAAAAATGCAATGGAGGCGAAAGAAGTATGCAAGGACAAGGTTGCATGAAAGAAATTAGTAAAAAGGAATAAGTTTCATGAAATAACTTAAAGTGAGGTTTTTTTTTGACTGTTCTATCTTAAATGGTAGTCCAGTGGGTGGAGTTCTGGGTTATGAACCGGAGGACCCGTTTTTCGGTAATGGATGACGCCTCTGGGCTTTCTCAGCTTCACCCAAGCTGTGTACCATTTTTTGGTTACCAAGTCATCCCAGGAAATCACAGCCAGAACAAGGAAAGGATGTGTAAATTTCGCATGCCATTTATAGCTTATTACTGGGTAAGCTCTACCCTCACCAACTAAACGGACCTTTGGGTTGATTGTTGAGATTTTTTTCTATTCTAATAAGGAATGGTGTGAAGATGTGTCTGCAGTTATTTTATTATTTTCTTATTCATGTTTACTACTGGCAGGAGTTAACAATATTATGTATTTACCTTATTTATCGGCACATAAGATGCACCATAATTTTATAAAGAAAGTTGGAGTATAAAAACTCAAATTCAAAATAGCACTTTTGCCTGTTGATAAGCTGATTTTACAAGGGCATTAAAAATACGTCCTTTACAAGGTACTCTCCAAATAAGAGACCTGAAAATTATTTCTTTTAATTAATTGAAAATAAATATGCTCCAATATAATTAATTAAGTTAAAATAAAAAAAAAAGCAAAATGACCATATTTCAGGCAGGTAGGCCTAAACCTAAAATCAAGGAAAAAAGTGTGTTAAATGTCAATAAATATGGTAATTAAAATTGTGGTAGGGCACAATAATTAGTGTTATTTTTCTGATCTACACACCAATACAATATTGAATTTTCAGTAAAAATAAATGCTCCTTGTGCTAGGATATAGATATGATAGATAGAATGCTCCTTGTGCTAGGATACTTTTTATTGAGGAACACCTCAATGAGTGTGTATCAAAGCCATGTATGTAATTTTATGATGAGGTACTTATTATTCGCTTTTCTACTAAATATTTTATTGACTTGCTCCATTGTATATATCATGATCTCTGGACAAGTAAATTTTCTAATTGGACAAATTTTGATGCATGTAATTATGGTCCTTGTATGTGTTCATATTCCATGACATTGAATTTACAGCTATGCTGAAGTGGCATTAAATAATAAAGTGGCTCTTTCTGTAAAAATAGTCTTGGGAAATATATGATATCCGCATATTGGTCTTTAAAATGGCTGATGTGGTTTTTTTTTATGTTGATCTGAAACTGACATTATTGAGTCATATTTAGTAAATTGGAATGCATATTTTGTGATCATATGTTCATCATATGTTCATGTGATGTCATTGCAGGCATTGCATCCATGAGTAAAATGGATCTCTTGAACTTCACGACCCTGTCCTATGCCAGTGGCATGGGTTACCACTATTCCTGCAACCAGACGGGTCATGTTCAGAGAGCCGATCCTTCTCAGACGAATACAACAAGCTTCGACTACGTGCAACAAGCTGCGATTTTGCGAGATGAAGGAACCCATGGCGGGGGTGATGTTGCCGTGTATGCAACAGGTGACGAATGTTTTTTGTTTTGTCTGGGTATCATGACTTTTGGTGAGCAGTATAGGTCACCTATGTGCAGATAATGAATGATAAGACCATTGCAAATGGCAATATTTCACGTTCATTAATGCACGTGGTACAATTAAAACTTAAAAGAGGTTTATTGAAAAAATAAGTAGGTGAGTAATTGCTTAATTGAGTAATTAATTAATAGTAGGAGAGTAATTGCTAAAGTTGAAACAGGAGGATGAATGAAAAATCTTTATCCTATTTAGCAGGAGAAGTAAAATTATTTAAACAATATTTCACGATTAGGTATTTGCTCACCAAAATTTATCATGAAAATATGTGAAAAAGAATAGTCAGTGCAAATACTGTGCCTATTTTTTTTATTCAACTCTTGTCAGGTCTTAAGGTATGTAGGTGCCAAATTTTGGGCATCTAATACAATACTCCTCATCAAATGAGCAAATATATCTATATGTATGCATTAAAATTGGTTTACGCTAAATAATGATTCTTGTTATGACTAGGGACCTTGATTTTTCATGGATGCATAAAGTATTAGTTCCGTTTCATCGATCTCAAAACCAATTGAACCAATTTTTATGATAAATAGCATAACTTTTCAGGAAAAAAACTGCTTTTTAAAAATGATTGAAATATATAAATATCAACCCAAAATCACGGTCCCTAGATTTGACAGATACATTTGTGAATAGCCTAAACTATATTCATTATATTTGCATGCAAACATTTACTATTCACTGTCTTTTCCGTATTTTGGCATGAGCTTAATGCGTGCTTTATATCCTTCCAAGTATTCTGAGTTTATGAGAGGATTAAGTTAGGAGGTATTAGGCCAGAAGGGTACAGTGTTCAGTTACTCACCGGTAGGTCCCAGCTTCAAATGTAGGTGATGTATCAGGGCATTCCGACTAAAGTCAAGCTGGGACATCTTCCAGGAATTAAAAATTTAAAGGAAATTGTAGATAGAAGGAGATAGGAACCTTCCATCACACATCCTAAATACGAATTTCTCACATAATGTGGCTTAATACAAGACTTTTATACGTGAGGGTAAAGCTCGTAGTTTTTTCTTCACTTACAAAACCAATCTTAAGGTTTATTACTATTTTTTTTATATATGCCAGGACATGTGTACCATTTAGATTGAATAATAGTTATAATACTAAAGGTATAAGAACATAGGTAATAATGAATTGATTTGATCTTTGGTCGACATACAGGCCTGGTGTGGTTGCTTTGATTGTAAACACAGCAGGATGAAAAAGAAGTTAGTTCACCGCAATATTTATTGCTTGCTTGTGACTTGCCTGTTTTACGCTCAGCATGGCAAAAGCAACTTGCCATGACAAGTAATAGACAAAAGACGACAAAAAAGAAACAACTGATGAGGAGACAGCCACATTAAATGCACCTATTCAAATTACACAAATACATATTCCTTTTTTGTATATATCTGTCGCAAAAAAATAACTCATAATACACCTCCCCTCGATAGATATGTACAAAATACTTATTATTAACAGGTACTCTATTCTTTACAGTTACAAAACAAATAATACAAACATTGAAAGAAAAATAAAAATGATAATCTCTGTACCATCAACCAAAACTAAAAAAAATCAACAATCACATTTATGTTAGGACAATCTTGGGCTGACTTACATGAAACCAAGTTTTCAACCTAAGATTTGTCTGCTAGACAATTCTTAGGTTGAAAATAATATTTATCAGAATAAAAATATCAAGTTTATAGTATTTGTTAACCCTCTTAGTGCGGCGGGCCGATATATCGGCTTTTTCCGCTCGGGCGAAA
>LYUA01000315.1:66102-79739 GCA_002093875.1 Calopteryx splendens
TAAACTCTTATATCGCCACATTGCAATATCCTATTAAGATTTCGCTACATTTGGAATGCTTTGGTATTTCAAATGTTCAACTTTAGTGCATTCATTATCTCCATATTGTATTTAATATATTAAATGACATATGAGTGAGCTGGTATTTTTATAGGTTTAGTAATTAGCAAAAACAAAATAAACTTTCGCCTCTATAAATAAAATCGCCCCCGGTTTCATTATAAAACGCCTACCAAATAGATGTAAGTCAATATTATACCACTATATGGTAATGACCAAATGAAATATGCTCCTATGTTACAAAACGTTAAACACCAGTAAATTTTAAGCGCTAAACACCGGGACTGAATGCATAACTCCGACATAAATGTCACTTTCCATCACTAGATGGAATTGAGAGTATTTATATTGTTGCATTCAACCATCGACCAACTCCTTAGCAATAGGGTTTACATCTTGTCCACTGAACATGCGTCTTGTTATGAGCTCTGAATGACGGAAAATCAAAATGCTCTTCCATCCAAAGCCAACTAACTCTTCCTCCTCTGCCTCAAGGCATATCGAATAACAAACAAATCGACCTCTTCTCCTGAATGAATCGGGCGATCGCGACAAAGCGTGCTGCCATTCCCACTCCATAAGCTAACGAACGCATTGCCTGACGAAGTTTCTGGCGTGCACCTCGGCGTTTCAGCTCGCGGGGTGTGTTTGCAAGCAGTGAAAGTGTGTGGCCGGGAAAAACCAAAGCGCGAGGGAGAAAGCGAAGGAAGGCTTGAATGTTAAAGGAAAACGTGGCCGGGGAGAAAGAAAACGGGGGGATGACGACGACGGGGCAAGCGAAAGTGCCCCGACGCGCACGAGGACGGGAACGCAACGGAAAGTTATCCGTGGCTTAAGTTTTTGCACGCGGCATCAATGGCGTCGATTCGGGGAACCCCGTGCGCTCATGGGTTCACTGATTCGTCCATGCTGATCTGATCACTACTTTCTTCTTACATTAATCTTTGTTGGCGTGCGTATCATTTTTTCGAGAGGATTTATACCTAGGCATTCGTTCGAATTAATGCGATGGGCATGGGGTACTTGAGGAGTTCCCGTGGTAGAAATAAGATAGAATGAGGAATGAGTGGGTCATAAAAGAATGAGAAATGGATGAGCCGGTAATGGACAGGTATGAGAGAAGCGTTCTAAGCTGGTTTGGTCATGGTTAGAGAGAATGGATGGATGGGAGTCGAATCACCGAGCAGATATATGGGAGAAGATAGGTAGGGGTAGAGCGAGAAAGCCACGAGTGAGCGTGGTCGGAAGGACTCTCGAGGCTAAGAATATTTGGAGTCACGGGAACCGAAGTGTGTGTACAAAGGAATCCATGTATGAGACAAGGGGCGGAGGAATCACGCAAGGACAGGGAAGCACGTAAGGAATTAGTGATAGATACTAAGTTTCCTGTCGTTAACTAAGACCAGACTCGTCTGGACAGTGCCTACTCACCTGGAAGGTAGCGGGGTATGTAGTATATGTATTGGCGTTCATTCCAAGTCAAGGTAAGGGCTAGTTTACCAACATGGCGTCCAGAGAAAAAGGTATAGCGGGCTTCACGAATAATTAAACGGCCACCGCATTTGATTCTATCTCAAATTTATTCGACCGATTCGATTTGAGATTCTATGGGCGAAAAAATAGTAATTATAAGGTCCCAAAGTGCAAAGATGGCCATATCACATGAAAGCGCAGCGATGCGCATCACTTTGTTTACACGTCTCATGCTAGTAATTGAGCCCAACCAACAAGAGTGGTAGGCACTCGGGGAGAAGGCACCACTTTCGTAAGCAATTCCATTTCATCTTTGATGATGACTTCAATGACTTCATTGCATTTTTTTCAAATCTTCCTCCTAATCTAACGTAACCTTTGTGGTTTTTAATGGGCCGTGGTTGACCTTTCTCAACCGTGGACCGCTAGAGTGAACCAAGCGCAAGAAGCAGCAGACTTCCTTTTCCCTCGCAGAATCACAACGTTCGAGCAATCACCATTAGAGGGCATGGTAAGAATATAATCTCACAGTCGATCGAGTGGAGACGGAGAGCGTGGAATTTCGCCTTGAATTAAGACATGGAAAGCACAGTTATCCTCCGGGGAGGACGCATTTGCTTACATTTCATTACACTCCATTTCCTCACTTAATCCAGCCTTCCTGGATTTTTTACTCCTGATACTATGCCTTAAGCGCTATATCTTGAAGTCTCCCTTCTCGCCTCCTGCAGGTTTCATCATAATTGTTTTTCTTTTCTCTGAGAAAGAGACGCCACGGGTGTTAGATGGGGCATGAATGAAGCCCAATTGAATTAACGTAATTTGCTTACCTACACCGCAGTTTTGAAACTTCTGTCTGTTTTGGAACTCCTAAAATGTCTGCTTCTCCTCAAATGCAAAATATTCCACGACAATTGATGAATGAGGGCAACGGTAATGTTTGGGAAAACGTTCACCACCTCAGACGTCAAAAACAACAACGGAGTAGCCTCCGAATTTTCCCTATTTCACATTATGTACACAAATGACGTTACGAGGTCGGGGGAAGGGGTAGGGGGTTGGCCTAGAGGGATAATATGGCACAAGGGGGCATGGGGAAGAGTCGAGGCATCCGCGGTAGTTTCATTGAAAAAAGACCAATGAAAGTGTAACGACTGTGGTATCGGCCGTTACTTGGTGTAAACGATTCACCATAAAAGACAAATAAAACTTAGTTTTTTCTTAAATTTTATTATTGTAATTCCTAGATCTCGACTTTCTAAGTCATCTTCAGGTGAACTTCAGTACCTGTAGTTCACCTGCAGATGACTTTATAGTCAAAACCTTGGTAGAGTTTCTTTTATCTTTTACGAAAGTATTGAATCGCTTCCATTGGCTAATAGACCAAAATAAGCCGAGAAGTATAAACAAGTTACACGTCACCATCCACGTCAGTTTAACCATACATTTTTAATTAATTAGGTATGTTAAGCACACTTTTTAATTAGGTATGTTAAGGAACTTTGTAAAACGAAAGTTTTTTTCAAACAAACGTTTTTCTCATGGTAAAGGAGGAGACAAGGCTATTGGAAGCAATCCAAAGAAGACAGGAAAAGTGGATGCAGGCCGTATTGAGTGGCGATGGATTGTTGAAGGCTGTGATAGAGGTTAGAATTTTAAGTAGGTGAGGTTGAGGGAGGAAGAGAATAAGAAGTTGGGTTGAATGAAGGGGGAAGAAAATATGCGGAAATGAAGAAAGGGTTATTGTAGGGGTATCCATTAATAAAATAATAAGGTACTTTGACGTTCAACTAGGTCATGACCAATTTAAAAAATACAAAAAAAAACCATGAGGTGAAAAAAATTATTGCGTGAATTATAGGGAAAAATATTCGAGAACCTGAGCTATCCTCGACTATTTTGCTCGAGCGGATGGCTAAGAGTATAGGGGAGAGAGATTCGGAGGGAGGAATAGTGAAACCCTCTGCTGCCTACCCTCCACATCAAATGAAGTACACTCCCAGTTCATAGCACCCCCTCCCGTAAATAGAGACCGAAGCCGCGAGTGCTCGAGCTGTTTGCCTCAGGAAGGTCACGCTGACGTTGTCCGCCCGGGAGTCGACGGCGATCCTTCGCCACCAGTGAGCTCCCCACGCGTCCACTCCCCTCACACAATTCGGGACCACAATTGGGGATAAGAATTGGAAACCATAATAATCTCGCTGAGAGCGCATAGGGATGACAGGATAGGTAACGTGGTAAGTGGAAATTTAGTTAAATATAAATGGTGCTGTATTTGGTTGCATGTTATTCCTAATCGGTTACATTTGCATGTTGCCTTTATTTATTGAAGTAATTGTATGTGGTACTGGTTTTGCATGCGTTCCTCTTTTTAATATAAGACGCAGTTGCGCGTCACCCTTCATGTGTGTTTCTTGCATGTGACGCTTAAGGCATTGTGCATTACAAATGCACGAGTCATATTATGCGGTGCATGACCCGCCTTTGAGTAGCGTTATTCCTATAGTGCATGCCTCGCGTGGACTCACCCCATGCCATACACTTTAGCGGTGGCTTGCATAGTATTATTTAGAATAGATATAGATATAACCTTCCTCTCCTCACCCTCATTCTTCCCCCTAGACCCTGGTTGTTGGTAGCCAATACCTTTATCGCTGCCTCCAGGAGATTGTCAGAAAATAAATCGAAATTGAGAAAAAAGAATATGTGCTTCCTTTTAATTGATCACCACCGGGGCACATTTCAAATCGTTACGTAACATTTGTGGAGACGGGTGGGGGGAGGGGGCGGTCCAAAATGGGCCAACATCGGCTTGAAGTCACACGTGCACGGAGCCTTAAATTCTTCCTTGCAGTGGCCACCCCTGTTTCCCTTTCACGCCAGACTTCTTCTCTACCTCCGTCACATTTTCCTCCACCCACAAACGACCCAACTGCAGCAACGGAGATTATGAAGGAGGTTTCTTTCCACTCTGTTGGCGCCCAAAAGCCTCCGAGCCACCATAAAAATTCCGCGTGTCCCAGGGTAAGAGCTTGGCGCTTGGGTTGTCGTGCCCCCGAAATCCCAATCGCACACGAAATTGGATAAAGTGGAGCACTTTACAAGAAAGAAGAGCCAAAGAGAGATTGAGACAAAATCAGGGTGCGGTGAAGGATGGGAATGGGGGAAATGGAAATGGCATTGGAAGGGAGGGTGAGGAATGGAGAGGGTTGCAGAGAGAAGCGATCTTAAGATGGAAGGACTAAGGATGACTGTGGCTTAGCCTTTGCCCGTGCTGGGGTTCCCTATAACGTCCCCCCTCTAGAAATTTGGCTCCCAACAAGAATAGTTGACTAAGATGGGCTCTATTGTCAGAAGCGCTCACATGTGCTTAGACACATCCCTACAAAAAAATTAAAAGTATCATCAAGGCAAATTATAAATGTGCCAGAAAAAGATTTTTTTTCTGATGATGCTAAAAATGTTTTACCAACCCGCGGTACTGCGGAAGGAGAGCTAACGAAAATAAGAATAAGAGAAATTAACTTTCGAGCGGATAGTATTAAAATGTCATTTTTCCCGCGAACGATAAGGGATCATAATAATTGCTAAAAATAGCACTCAGGAAAGAATATTTTCTGCTAAGTACCTTACTTATTACCCTCAATATCATATTCTTCAAATACTACCTTATACTTGGATACATAGTGTGTGTAAATTTTTAAGATAAGAGATAAATAAATATTGTTTCTCCGAAATTTTTATTTGAACACTACCCAAGTTTCAGTTTCAGATTCAACAGTCATTTTTATGTGAACTACAATAGTAGAACCTGTAGTTCACCTACAGATGACTTTATAGTCGAAACCTGGGTTGTGTTAAAACAAAAATTGTGGAAAAACTAAGAGTGTTCATTTCTTATGATGAATCGTTTCCACCAAGAGACGGCCGATACCACCAACTGTATGAAAAGTTTTTGGTATTGTGTTCTTCCATCCCTTGAATTTATAGCCCCTCCGTTTGTTTCTAACATTCGAGTAATGTGTAATTTGACGGTTCATGTCTGCTATGGATACACCGCCTGCCACAAACCCCAGTGGTGGCTTGTCGGTTACCATGTAGATTTCTATTAGTTGTACCTACCTACTAGATTTTGGACGGAAGAAATAAATGATTTACGCACGGCTGAAAACCAAGAGTCGGAATGTGGTCGTTCAGTCAGACAAGAAATCTCCATTTTATTCATCAATTCAATAGATAGGTCCAAAAAATGATTTCAAGCACGTAAGAATTTTCTCCTGAAATCGTCCGTTTACTCGTAATATGAAAATAAAAATATCCAGAGTATATATTGGGTGGAAGCGACTAGTAACCCATCGACTATGGGCTCGTCACTTTCGGCGAAAGAGCAGAGCGCTTCTTTGATGTTTATCCACCTATTAACTCAGAAACTAGACTACAGACCGAAGAACGGGAAAATAGATCGAAGAATGGGAAATATTTTTGCTCGTTAAACTCTATGAGACATGGAAATAAAAAAAGTAGCTACGAGGTAATTAGACCGCACCTCCTCCCCTTTCGAAAATATTTTCTGGCTACGCCAATGAACGGTGATGATGATATTAATTGGAGCAAGTACTCCTGGTAGATTGTATAAAATATGAATATTACGTCATTCATGAATTACATTGACATTCAAGGAGCTCTTGGCTGTTATTACTAATAGGTGTTCAGGTTGGTGCTTTTGGGTGTTTTTCAATGGTGACCCGATCCCTACTTAGGTACCATGTGAAGAGCACTTCAAGTGAGTCCTACACCGTCCGTCGGATGGGACGCTAAACTGTGTGACCCCTTGGCGCAATTCGTTAAAAATTCCGACGCCGGGTTTCTCTCCACCCTTCTTCCATTCCTGCACATCCTACTTCTACCATATTATCCACCTTTTCCCCAATGGCGTACGTAATTGAACTCAGCTGTCTGTCGTCTCCCCAGATGACCGCTATTAAAATTACTCGTAAAAGTCAATGACAGCACGAAAATATCAAATCGCAAAGATCAAAACCGTAGAGACTGTGAAAGTTCTCCAACTTCAACACCGTAAATCCTTCAAATTCAAAATCAACACCGTAAAGACAGTAAAAGACTTCAGAAGCAGGGACGCTCACGTAAATTATCACTATAAAAAAAACACAGTGATTTTGAGCTGGTTTTCCGAAGAAAGTGTATTTAATTTCCATGAATATAAAATAAAGAACCTCTTTAATGAACGAGGTTATCTGTGATCCGGTCAGAAAACAGGCTGCAGGTATTTCAAGAGAGGAGGGAGGCGGATAGCGCTCGCAAAAAATTGTGAGCGGAACATATATGAATGAGGTGGGCCAAACAGATTCCCTATTGCGCTCAGTGTGCTGGAAATACGGAAGATCAATCTCCCTTCCTGAAAGTAAGTGCGGAAAGTGAGGTGAGAGAGATGAGTGTTATAAAAGGTAATGATTGTCCCCATTCCTACTTATTCCTACGCACCTCTTCCAATGATTCGATGTCTGTCGTTGTAATATCAGAAAAAAAAAACAAAGATGAACAGCGATACTGGCGCTAGAACTACAAAATGAACCCTGGGAGTGGGGATTTTTTCCCTCAAATAACACTAGAAGATACGATTTGTTGCTTGGAAACCCAACGAGTACAGCATAAGTAAGTGTCTAAGCCGAGGGTGATGTTTCACGATAGAGAAAGTGTTTAAACTGTAATCTTAACGGATTTAAGATACTAAACATCGAACTGAGCAAATTTACTGTCATGGATGCATGTCGTCTAATCATTATTATTGGTTGTCCGGTATGACCTGAAAACAGCTTCACTTCCACCACAGCGAGGATGCTGCTAAAGACTACAGCACTAACAAATCTTTTTAAAGCCGTTTCAGGAAAGATTTCGAAGGAATTCGGGTATTTTTCCTCAAAAAAAAAATAATTCATTGAAACTCACTCATCAGCATTTTCAGGGAAAAAACCATATTTGACCAAAAGAGTAGGAACACGCTGAGAATTCATTGCCTCATTACACCAAAAAATGCATTCCCGCGTTGTGCAAATATTTAGGACGAAGTGCGATTTGGCAGACAATCGGAAACAATTTTGAACCGGCTAGGTCCTACTATGTGGAGACAATTACTTTCCGCCCGGTTCCTCCGTTGCTGTCTCGACTGGTAAGCAAATACTTGGTCATGGACAATGGTAGAGCAACATCTCATGGATCCTGAAACGAGGGCACGGCCGGGAGGAAGACTGATGATCTGCTTTGAAAAAAAAATGGCGCGGGAACGTAGGTGTGCATATATTCTTACGGAATCCACTTTTGTGGAGATCGCATTGATGGCCCTAAAAGCCTACAGAGCGTATTTTTGCAAGAATAAATGTTATTGTGCACAAATGTAGTAATGCAAAAGTACTTCGGAATTTTAGCGTGAAAGCATATTCCATCGTCTTTTTCATCGCATGAGAACCAATTAGAATATGTCCGATAAATGCAAACAGTATGCTTCATCGAATCACCAATCAGAGGCGATCTCTAATTCCAACATGGCGCACATGTCTTGACTAATTGTCTATTGTCATCTCAAACAGTATTTTAGATTACTCTCCACGTGAGTAGTTCAGAAATCGTGCCCTAAAGAGAATATGTTTTGACGAAATGCGACCACTTATAGATTTAAGCAGTGGCATAATGGTAAGGCGGCCGTTCGGGTGGGAAAATTTTCAAAATGTAACAAGACTAACCGTTACATTAAACACTGGGACTTGGAAAATGAAGGGACTTCCTGACGCTCTCGAGGGAATTTAAATGAGAACTTCCGTCGGGAGAGTTTTATTTTCTTCTAATTTTCGTAAAAATGGGAGATTGCAGCGAGTGTCGAGATTGGTGAGCGGGGAAGCGTTTGGTTACATCCGGTAGACACTTTTAGGAGCATCAAGTTGACCAAAATGTCTGAAAATTGCACGCCATTTTCTCTTAGAGGTGCGCACGCTGCCATGTATGCGCGATCATAATTTTTGTAAGCAAAATTGTCATCTGCCGTTACTTTAAAAGCAGTTTCATTGAACATAAATTTGACAAATAAGGAACCGGAAAAGTTAAAAGCTTCAATTTTACCAATAGAGTGGAATTCCTAAGAGCGCCGCCCTCAATGATTAGTGGAAGTAAAGTGGTATTTTTTTTTGATCCCCTTGAAGAAATTAGCTGATCGGTGAAACCAAATTTCATTACTTAAAAGTAAGTAAAAACTTAAAAATGACATGAACTCTCGTATATATCGTAGCATCTATGACTGCATTTCTTTCACATCGTCCATTTACACAGTTTCTGAAAATTTGTTAGTATTAAAACAGAAGAAAGAGTGGGGGAAAGAGAGATGTGCCAGCAAAACAAATCGTCATGTGGAAACATTCCTTCAGTTGCTCGGACAGTTTTATTCGTGTTTTTGAGCGTGTGACGCAGAGAGTTGACATAGAGTGGACAATCGAGGATTTCTTTCGCGTGAGTGTATCTTGGAAGTGGAACACATATAGTGCGAAGGAATTAAAGCAGTCTGTGCCATTGATGGCATAATTGAAGCCGCAATCTTCAATATCCCGACAATAAACACGATAATAACATATAGGTATAATCCCGACTGTTGGTGCTCGTGCATTGATTTGGTGCAATTGTACTCATTTTTGCATTTTGCATTCAATTTTAATTAATTTCTGCAACTTTATAAATATTTCATTGTGCCGATAGTAGGTGCCGAGGAACACTATTTTATTGTGATTTCAATAAATTTTCCAAACGAAGCGGAAGGAGGAAGAAGCAGACACTTTTTTTCACATTTACCAAAACACCCTTTTATCAAATACCAATTTATCAATAATTAACTCCTAGCCCGCCCGAACATCCCCCGAAAATTCCCACTAGCATCCCATTCCGTAAAACAAGCACATGGTTCTGTGGTAGTGACAATTCTTCAGTCCTTGTACCAACGTCTCCGTGGCTCGGAGACCACCTGAAAGGGCTATCTTTAAAACAGGTGGACTTGAAGCGAACCTACCTTCGTAACCCCCACCGAACGGAAAAGATATTCTCAAACCAGCAATACCACAATGACTAAAAGGACTGGCGTTGATGAGAAAGCCCTGAGAAGCTAGTCGCCCCTATAGTCGGGCACGCTTTCTCGGTACTCGTTATCTTTTTATTTCTGTTCATATATTTTTAATATGCGGATAAGGAAACTAAATATCGTTTTTCCTCATTTCTCAACGATGAGCACCGCCGTTTTTGACATGAGGATAATGTCCCTCGCAAAAGCTTGCGAAACGTCATCGGCACAACGATGGACAGACTTCAGCGGAAGAACCCAGAAATACAAATTCTTATGCAACTATCCTCCTTAGCTCGCCCGATCCACGTGGGAAAAGTTAATAAAACCGCACGTTTCCCTTTCCTCCATGAAAGCCTTACGTGTTTTATGGGCAGAACCTCACCCAGCTCTCCTGCAATGCAAATGGTCTCTTACAAATGCTGGGAATACAATATTAATATACAAGGCATTTTAAAAAGTTAAGTACCGATTTCTTATTTAAAAAACTGCAAAGTTTGTATTTTTGTTTGAATTTATTTTTTCATGAGTGACCATAACTATTTTTCGACATAATTTCCGCCGTATTTGAGGCACTTTTCGTATCTGGAGATCAGTTTATTGCCTTCCTCTTCCTTTTCCTTTATTCCTCTTCAAAGAAAGGCGCTGAAAATGATGGGAAAAAACCTCCCTCCTGAATGACGAAGAACCCTCTTGAAGCATCGAGAAGTTCATCGCAAGGTAGGGAAATCGAGAAACGCTGATTCTCACGAATCTTCTCATCAGCCATCCTGGCCAAGTGGCCATTGACAACAGAAGTAGGACGCCCACCCCATGGTTCATCATGCACAGCCGTTCTGCCTTCGTTGAACGGTCTCACCCATTCCCTAACCATTCCACCACTCATTCCACAGTCACCACATACCATATGTCATAGCCGGCGGGATCTTCTATTGACTTAAACATTGCGAAAAATCAAAACAAAACGTAAAAACACATGTTTTTCAAATAATTGATCCGAATCCGAAATTGACACACTGGAAAGATGTCAGAAAAGCAAGTGCGCATGCGCACCACGGCGATCGAAGCGCACCGGTGGAAGTATAGCGAAACGGTAATTACTTTTCGACCACGCCTGATTCATCGCCTTATTTGATAATGGAGGCTTTTAAGATGGGATTTTGGAGAAGGATGGAAAAAGTAGGTTGGGAAGAGAGTAGGGCATGTTAAGAACTGTTGGACATTCGGGAGAAGAGAGGGAGTCGGCGTAGGATGTTCGAAGAACAGAGGAAAAGTGGATTAAGGAGGCATCGAGAAGAGGTGGGCTAAGAAGAGAAGAGTTTGACACAAGCAGGGTTTTCATTTTTTTATACAGCGTGTTTTAAGTAAAAGCTTAAAACGTGCTAAAAAGCATATTGACAATGGTTTTCGGTCCTTTCTTATCTTGGAGGAAGAATGAAGTTGATTCTATCATAATTACCAAGATCACGTTGAATAGCTGATAGCCTTAACAGACGAAAACTTTGACAAAGAAGAATTGTTATCCCCTTCGATCATTCTTATTCTCGAGTCCAGAAATGAAAACCGTTTACTTATGGACATTTTTTGAGTCTTTATCATTTCCCTTACTAAAACAAATGGTCAATTTTTAAGAATCTATCCCTGAGTTATAACAATTATAATGCTTAACAAATTAGTATTATTATTAATGGTAATCTATCGGCTAAGGATATTAAAACTTTACAAATTAAGGTTCATGCCAAAAAATCCAAATTAAAAAAACCTCCGATTATTTTATTTTACTGTAAGGAAAATGAAAATAGAGTAAATCTTTTCAAAAACGTATATTCCTTTAAAAAACAGGTGCATCATTCTTTTATTTGATAACGCATATTTTTCCAACTGTGGATAGGCATTTTTTTATGCACATCTACCTTTTTATGTACACTGCAAGCCACCCCTGAGGGCGTGAGGTAGGAGTATCTAGGCCACCAACCATCGATGACATTGAACGTTATAGTCATTAGCGTTTCGCATCTCTTCCCATATAGGATGATCAAATTTCCGAGCGTATTTCCTACTGTTATCGCCACGAATCTTGCGAGGGATAAAGTATTCCTTATGGTAATATTCTTCCGTTCGACAGTCAATCTCTCAACTTCCCGTTGTGGTCTCTCCTACAAATTTAATGCGGGGGTAGAATCATTTCTCCCGCTTAAGCGTTGAACCCCAATAATTCCCATCCATCTATCTAAGTAGTTTAAGTCGTGCATGCAATCTACTCGCTTCCAGTGGCTCCCAACCAAAGCAATCCATTAACAATGCGATGCTCTCTGCTCGTTCATAATGTTAGGTACGAAGGAGGAATTGAGGAACAGAATGGATGTTTGGCGGAGGGAAAGGTGTCATAAAAGGCCTAAAAAAAAAGATGGTGGAGCGTGAGGAAAAGTCAAAATCAGTTATAGGGGTCATCCAAAAAACAACCTCGAAACCCGAGAGTGCCTACGATGATGTAGCAATTTTCACATCCTCCCAACTCCGGATCGGGATCCTAACCTTGTTGACGGCTGTCATACTGTTTCTTTATTGGCTATCGGATGGAAACCACTTCACGTGTCACTTCTTTCCCGACAACACATTTGACTGTGGGATCTCCCACTTGTAGTGGATTTCAGTCTTCGCCTTTCGGTTTTCCTCATCCTGACTTTTTTTTCGCTACGTGTCCCCTTACCCTAATTACTTCGACCTGCTCGGCGTCAAATCGACATTCGAAAAGTTTACCTTGAGAAGAAATTGGTGCCCGGAAACTATTCCCGGGTGTCAATTGCGGACTGTTTCGATACATGGTTTTCGGGGAAAAGGGCGTTTTCGTCATCAAAGGTAAGGTTTCCTCGTGACATTTAGCACGAGTGACAGATCAGTGTTCACGGTAAAGAGAAAATAACCTACAGCAATGGATGCCATTTAACTCGATAACTATCGGTCGAATAGTGCCACGATGAAGTCCCGAAGAGAAATTTCTCCAAGCCATGGAATATCTTTTTGATTGGGGAATTTCCATTTCCCCAAAGTACTTTCTACCATTCGCTTATTTAAACACAGCCGATTTTTAATTACACACATGGATTTAGTCGGTGAAAATTGCAAAGAAACGAGACTCGACTTTAGAGTCGAACTTCAGAAAATGCGTTCCCAATGTCATTCCAGCCCGGCTGTTTCACTTAATAGCAACGGAAGTGGTTTTGCTTCAATGTATGCTTAACTTCTGTGGCTGAATACTTTCTTCGACGAAAAACGACTTAAATTCCAGAAAGGTGTATTATTTCAAAAGGCTATCAAGGCTAGCACAAAAGGTAAAAAAAATAGAATCATCAAAAAGTCTTTCTAACTGAACATAATGGCGACCATGCCAATAGGTATGAACTTAGATTATTCGATAAGATTCACGATTTCGGGCTTCACTTAGTGGAATTTTTCCATGATGGAAGGGAAAAAATAAACTTTGTGAATTCCCCTAATAAATATATATTTCACGATCACGATTTCGACACTTTGTCCTAAAGACGACGTAAAGTTTCGAACCCATGGTTATGCAATAAATTATTAGTGGAATTCAAAGTTTATTCCTTAACCTTCAAAGATTATTAGACTCTCACCATTCAAAACATTTATTGTGTCCTGGACCTCTCTGCAAAAGCTAACGCACATGTACCCCTTACAAATCTCTCTTTGCGCCCTATAATATTCAATAATATTTTTTTTTTAATTAAAGGCTACTGAAAAATATTTCACAAAATTTCAACTCTATCGGCGTGACGTCCAACGTAAAATTTGCGGTCCAATGGTGCCTTGAAACACCACCCCCGACTTCCTTGAATTTTTCCAGTAACTTTCTCCCGAATCATTGACCCCAGCTCAGATTAAAATTACGGAGAGAATGCGTAAACGCCTCGAGGGATACCTCCTGGATAGCGCGCTCGTTCGAACGGAAGGGCGTCACGCCACGTGATTT
>LYUA01000315.1:334458-351975 GCA_002093875.1 Calopteryx splendens
TCTTTGGTGGATCGCAGGGTATTTCTGTAGATGTAGATGTACCTACTATCTGCAAACCAAAATCGGGACACTCGTCGAGTCGGACGTTGAAATCTTTTCCCAGAACTCATGTTCCATCATCACTCTTCACAATCCCCAATTTCATTTTTATTTTTGTAAATCCAATTATCCACTCACAACACTAGGACAATCACGGTAGAACAGTGAAACAAAGTGTAACAACGAGGAACAGACACATCCACGCCCTATGCGGTAAAAAAATCCTAGGTGGGATTCGAACCCCCGACCACCAGATTAGAATGCGTGGGGCATTAGCCCAACGCCAAAGAGTTCAAACGGTTCGGGTATTTGATTCAGCAAAGTTTTATTTTTATCGCTTAAAGATTTTTTACGCACTATTTTATTTTAATAGGTAAATACTCTTTCAGGTTAATGAGCATTAAAAATGTCTGTAGACCTTAAAAGAAAGATTGCAGGACGCGTGCTTCATATCTATGCAAATTTCAAACACTCCAAGACCTTGTTGGAAAGCACCCGCGTAAGAGCGGGAAGAAAGAAATCCGCAATATCTGAAGAATTCATTCATCAGCCATTTGACCATTTCCTCTCCACTACCGCCTTTCCTCTGTCATCTTATCAATTTCATCTTGAGTGCATTCCCCTTCTCAAGTCGCCCAGCACATTAAATCCTCTTCTCTCCCCCTTTTCTCCTCTCCTTCATCCACGGCCACAGCAACTCCTCTTAGCACATGCACTATCCATTCCGCTTTCCGCTTCCTTAGAGAGCTGGGTGACACCACGATATGCTGAGCTGATGTAGACTTGTCGACGCAGACTTAATGAGCCGTCGACATATCGTGGGCTATATTGATGTCGAGGTCGAAATTGATATTGAGGGCGATGTAAACGTCGAGGTCGATGATGAAGTCTACGCCCATTTGATGCCCACAGTGATCCTAATGTCTCTATGGATTTATGTGGTCTAACGACTTTCACGAAACGTTCCATAAAAGCGAGAGAGAATTAGTTAAACATTTATTCTTCTGCGAACTGGTGACAAAATTGTTTTACGAGTGCAATGTCACCCACTATAACCACGTTTCCAAACGCTGAACTTTATTTGCTACAAGGGTTCAAAGCGCATCACAGAAGAATTTTACTTAGACAAACTGTGTGCATAGCATACATAACTCGAAATAGGGGGCTACACCACGCCTCAACGGTGACACTGTTTGACACAGTTTTCGACGCTGATATTTATGTCAACCTGCAACACTGTGCACATTTACATCGAAATGACCATTGATATCGTCGATAAGGAAATGACGCGGAGTCGACATTATACTGATGGCATATCGCGAAATCAAAAATCCGATGTCACACAGCCCTACTTCCTAATCATCCCCAAAAAGCGTTTTCTTTTCCCTGAAGGTTTTCAAATCTTCCTCATTTCTTACCCCATCTTCCCCACTGATCTTCAATACACGCCTCCACATACACAACTCAAAAGCTTCTCAAATTCTCCATTCCTCAGTGTTCACGTGACCTTCATCGTACAGAAATAAACGGCTTAAATCACTTCCCTATTCTCTACCTTAAATCCAAGTTTAATGGCCCCTCTCAATTTCAAAAAGATCTGTTTCGCAATCCCCACTCAATGATATCTTTCTCACTTCTCATACTTCATATTTACTACGTGACAAAGTACTTAAACTTTTCAGCCTGCTAAATTTCTATATTTAACTTAATTTCTTCATCACTATCAACACATTACTTTGGTTTATGTAACGTTTATTTTCAATCCAAACGTTTCACCCTTTCTTTCCAGTTTATTGACAGTCCTAGTGAAGTCCTCCTGGCTTTCTGCCAATATTTCCCTATCGTCCGCGAATCTCTCTTTAGCCAACTTCCTCTTATACCAATGCACAAAACCGCTAAATAGGCTTCTTTTCCTATATATATCTATATAAAGTCCCTATATCTGCCTAGATAAAATAATATTAGTAATAAACAGCACCTTTGGCTGACCCCCCTTTCATAGTTCCTCTCTCCGATGCTCTTCGACTCTCATTTTTAACTATGCTCTCTACTGGGTGTGCACATTCCAGAACATTATAGGATTCTGCTCCCTAGCAGTTACAACTATGTAGTCTAAAGAGTATGTTGAAGAGAGAAATGCTTAAGATTTTATATAACATTGATGTATTAACACAAATATTTTTACAACATACCGGAAATAGGGTATAATGCTGTGCTTATCAAAATCATAATGCAGGGAACAACCAGGTTGCGATCACAGTAATTTATCTACACCTGCTTAGTACTCTCTAAGCCGCCGTGAGTACGAGTGGCAGGGGGTGTTAGGACACCAGCCATTATTGAAATAAATTGTCATTAGCACTTTACATCCTTTCACATTCGGGGTGCTCAAACTGCCATGTATATTATCCTACCATTACATTGAAAAATTGGGCGAGTTAAATGGGATTCATTATCTTTTACTTTATTATCTTATGCATCTTATGTCTTACTTATAATTTATGTGATCGGGAAAACCATAGTGATAATTTTTTGTCCATTTCTAGCTAGCGTTGCTGACTGCGCCATGAAATGTTTACACGGTTAAATTCATGAAACCACAGAAATCAACCTGAAGTTTGATTTGATAGGTGAGGGTAGAGATACCACACAATACTAAGCCCAATGGCGTGTGAAGGATTGGAGAGGGAGTTACTTTCCCGGTGCCGCCTGCGGCTTCCCAGGAAAATATGATGCCCAAAAAATCAGACAGCTGAAGTTAAAGTTGAAGGTGCCCTGAGACGTCACCCAGAATCGAATCTGGGTCCTCCGGTCAGTAGCCCAGTTCTCCACCAACTGGGCGCTGTCTGGAAAATAGTTTTGCACAACAAGCGAGTTTGACCTCGTGGGACGATAAAATTTTTATTCCATTACATAAGAACTTCAAGAAAAACTTATGTTCGGAGAAGAAGAGAGAGTGAGAAGTCGAGAAAGGGTCATTTTCGACCAGGTGCCCCTTTTTTGATGAAATACATATCGTTCAACACGACAAAAAATATATTTATGGCGTAGTAAACATTCTTGAAATTTTCTACGTGCTAGTTTAACGTCCGACGCCTTATAGTACTCAATAATAAAATTGACTATTATTACGGGATGATTTATTTATTTATAATCGGCCTATTTGGGAGCATCGTTCTTCCCCTCATCTTCTATCTCCGATCCTACCCTCTCCCTCTCAACAATTCCCATGCTCATACAAACCCAAGGAAACCTATAAACAATTTTTTAAACTAAACTTCACCACATAAAATCAAAAAATATTCTGGTAAAACAAAATAACAACCAAATAAATCTCTGGTGATATCATACGTTACAGGGATATAATTTATTAACGAAAGCTCCTTTCAAACAGGTGAATCAGGAGCAATCCGTCGACGACGAAGGACAGACCATTAGATTTTCAACACCTTTTTCTTGGTCATGATCTTCAAAGATGTCCACCGGCGGATATGACACCATCGCGATGCCACCAATAGTTGAGCTCTATGACGGATACGCACCACAACACGCGCAATCAGTTTCTAGAATCCGTCGACACCAGTCATCGTCGAGCTAGTTATGCCCTCACGTCGAAAAAATCCAAAAGAAGAAAGATACGTGCATAAGATCACTACGCCTCACAAAGTCGCAGCGGATTCCCTCACCCGTGAGCTCAAAGACAATTCCTTGAACGCGGTGACTTAAGATTGAATGAATTCAATGGCAGTACGCGCACACGAGTGTTGCGAGGAGGCAGTAACCTTTATCGGACTCTGGATATTGGAATCACAATCGCGTCCGAAGTGGCATCATCGCCCTTTCCCGGAATCTCGACGCCTCGGCAGTCACCTAGGGAAACACCGCTCCTCGTCACAAGGCGCGCAGATAAAATAGCAATCCCGATTTCGCCATTCCGTTCCCGGAAGTTTTGTTGTTGTTGCATCATCTCACCCAAGAACGGCACCCAACGGTATCGCCATGCCACTTTACTGCGCTGTTTATATTTCTTTTTAAAGATCTTTAAGGCAGGGGATGCTATACGGGAAGTTTTGAAAAAAAATTTCATTAGGTCGCTTAATCGACCGTGCATTCGAATGCATTTGAATGCCTTAATCCACGACCGCGGGATGAAGTATGGTACCTCTTCTCCGTGCGGCTTATCTCTTTGGATCAGAGGATCCCATATCCCTCGCGCGAAAAGAAAGTGCGGTAATGGTGCTCATGACTGCTGCAATAAACAACGCATGTCCTCTGCTCAACCCATGAGAATGGAAAGCTGAGAATAAAACGACCGGGGAACAATAAATATAGAGGCACTAAAAACTTAAATCAAATCAAGCATTTTCCTCTCAGTAATTTAAAACAAAATGGAGCCACTTTAACATTCATAAACAGTCCAAGGCAGAGATATTAAGACACTCTTTGAGACGCAAATTTTAAACTTTAAATAATAGCAGCTATGGGGTAAATGAAAATCGGCTGAAAGTTATAATCATTCCTTCATTTAACCTTTAATATGATTGGCCATAAAATGTTAATCTTGTCAGAATTATGAGTGTTTCTTTTGGAAATGGACATGGTAGTAATAATGCATTATTTAACCACCGTTCCGAAACACAGTTTGGGAAACATTTCGCAAGCCCTACAAAATTTTCTTATAAATCAAAGAATGTATAGTTACGGAAACTGCGAAGAGGAAGGGGAAAACATTTTCACCCCAAGCAATCAAATTTGAGTTACAAGATGCACCGAGCGATGTAATGCCTCCTTCACGATCTGCTCAGCGAACACAAATCATGCCACATTCGTGGAAGGCCTCATAACTAGCAACAAGGGAATCTCAAATAGAACGCAGAGGCTTTTGTCCCTCGGGGAAATAGACGAGGTTTCAAGTTTCCAACCCATAAATCTCAAAAATCAGGGTCTTTCGGTGGAGTTTACAGGTTTGAACCGAGAAAAACCGCAGTCATGCCTCCGCAAGGTCTCACCCTCCGACTCACCTCTCTTGAGCCGCGACACAATAGCATTGGACCAGAGGTGGCAATGTACTCGCTCGACCTACATCGCGCGAACCATAAATTGAGCGAGAACCGTAAATTTTTCAGCAGTCGCTTTCTTAACACCTTATATCCGAACTTTCTTAACGCCTTTTCCGTTTGGCAAATGAGATCGTTCCCGCTAAAACTCGGCCAATTTGCAGCATGCTCCGTCGCCTCAACTGATACTCCTTACCCTCACCCCCCGATCCCGAGGATTTAGGATGCAAATAAATCCAGGCGAACGATCGGAATCCTCGGAAGAAAACGGTCATAAAGCAGCAGCGAGGCCTCGGCCCGAAGAAAAAAACATATAAGCAGACAGGAAAACGAGAGAACCGAAGTGAGAATATATAAGATTCAAACTTTATGGGCATTATTTTCTTATGACCTACGAGAATAAAGAAACCTACATTAGTGATTGCGATGTAATACATTTTTAGGGTTATGCTTTGTAGCTCAAAGTGACGACACAATGATAGTACTCCTAAAGTTCTTGTGCAAATCAACATTAAGCAATAGCTGGAAAATATTAATTAATAATCGAGGTCTCGGCGTTCGGGGAGAATGCATAATGCATAGTCATTCTATTTCTTTTTTTACGAAATATTGAACCACGTATTTGAATTCCTCTTAATCGCTCGTATTGCAAAAGGTAAAAAAATATTCTCTGGAAATATTATGATAATACCTACGCATTCACGAAAAATCTTCGCTGAATTCATTACAGATGAATTGGTGGTTTTAAAACGATATACCTGGCTAGTATTTGGCGTTTGCCGTATCTCAGTTAGCGAATTTAGGTGTATGCTGCCATACAAAACGTGCGTCATTAACCGCTTTAAAGAGATTATAACGTACGATTTCTCCAGAGACTTGTTGGTCGTTATATTGTATGTATTTCTTATTTTGTAAATTATTCATCTGTTTTTCTATATTGAAGTTTTGAAAATTATTTATGGGTTGGTTTGATGGGGGATTACTCAGCGTGGAAAAGATAGTGTGGTATTCATTCATGTAGTATGTTGTTTACGGGTTTTTTGTGACCTATAATGAAAGAATACAACTATTTTAACTGAGGAAACACTTTTTATCAACGCGATAATTTTAAAAACACATCACCAATTGATCACCATGCACCAATAATAGTACCTTAATACCAAAATGTTCAATCTGGTTTTGCAATGCCCATTTATGTCAATATAGGCCAAGAACGAATTTCTTCTCCTTTTCTGATTGCGTCTTTTGGCAACCACGCTTTACGCACCTTGTAACAACGCGTTCAATTCATCGATCTTTTTACATGTATAAAATTCGGTTTCTCCTCCTTGCATGTATGGCACCGAGAAAGGTCGTTATCATCTTCTGGGAATTTATTTACGAATGCGACAGTGGTTTCTTCGATTCGAATGACGATGTAAAATCCTTAGCAAGCATGCCACGTCCATATTGGGTAGGGTGTTTTTATTTGTATCTATAAACAATGCGACAATACAAGCACGTATTTCTATAAACACTATAACAAATAAATTAATATATACCACATAAATGGCATCTGGATCTAGATATTGGTTGTAAACCGCATACAATGTCTTGATTCTGGCTATAGATCGCATACGACATGTATATCGAGAGAGAGAGATATTGGGATCCAGGAATAGAATGCCATAACAAGAATTTCCCTCCGAATGAGTGGTATTTCAATAAATAAAATTTCGTTTTAGAAGAAAGTCTACATTAATATTGACTTAGCATAAGGTTCTAGCTGGAATTACGTTTAAGGAATAACAGGAAGTTGCAAGATAAAATATTTTTATCAACGAATTCTCCATCCACCTTATTCCTTTGATGTCTATTTGTTGAGTTTCTTTTATTACCTTTTCCCTACATATAATGAAAATTTCTGGTGATGGGGGCTTAATTGCGAAACTCCTTTCTTTATTTTAAATTGTATATTTCTGCAATATCACATCCGTGGTGTGGCGACTTGTCTCTTGTGCGATTGGTAGATGATTCTTCCGTTTTCCGTGTCCGAGGTTACCATGGGTTTTCTCAAATACTCGCGTGAATCATTAGATTATTATTATAATAGTTTTAGTTAGCAAGAACCATCTATGCCATCTTAAAAATGTTGCGAAAGAATCGTCATTTCTCGTTCTTTCTGTGACAGAAAGGTTCCGCTGCTTAACCTCTCAATTGCGGAAAATGTTCTTTCGAGGAATCCACTTACAACCCCCGTTGTCAGGAGAGCATTACTCTTGCTTCAACCGGTTATTTAATCGCTACCAGGGAATAATTGGAACATCTTAAGCAAACAAGAGATTTTGAATTACGATAAATCTTACGATTTTTTTTTAAACTTCAGTAGTGATTATTTCCTATGCGTGCCAGCTATTGAGGGATGTAATACGGGAAAACCTAAGGATACAGAAGATAGTTAATTGTTTAAATAGAGACGGAGACGAATGCCAGAACATTAAGGTGTAAGTCACAATTAGTCGATATGATGTGGGGAAAAAGGTAGGATCACATATCGGCGTCTTAAGGATTCAAAACCCCCTCTCGTGAATAATCCGCATTATATAATTTGACGACACCAACAGTAATAGGTCACACAGAAGAAAATCCCGGGCTCCTAAAGGTTGGTATGGGCGAAAAATAAAGGCTGAAAAGACTTTTAAAAAATCAAGGATGGGAGACATTTAATCTAAGGACTCCGGACGACTTCAGCCTGGTAGAAAAATTCAAACTGTTCGCGTTAAAGGCTGGATATAATTCTATATTATACACTGAGGGATGTAATTCTATATTATCCTTTATGAGGATGACCCCCACTGAGGGATGTAATTCTATACCTTTACCCCTCCCGCCTACGAATTCCCTAGAGAACCCTGACCAGAAAAATCACTCAGCTTGGGCGACTCTGGGGGTGCTCAAAGTAGACCGGGAGTCAAAACCAGCCCCTCCGATCAGTAGCCCAATGCTCTACCCACTGAACTATCAAGCCCCCCAACAGAGTGGGAAGTTATGTCAATAGGCAGTCGAACAAACTTTAAAAGAAAGAATTTCTCCCACATTATCGATCACGACAAAAGAAAACATGAGACAACATTATGCGAACTGATTATTTTCTAAGTTACGTGCTAAGCTTTGAGATGAAGACACCAATTCTTCTTCACCTTCAATTCACCTTCTCCATAACACTCACTCCCATTATCTGCTTCGGAAGCTTTCAGGGCAAGCAAATGCATGCAAATAACAATGGAAACGTATTCAAAGAGGCGCACCCTTAAACTAGACCAATGAGCCGATGAATGTTTATTGCATGCATCTCACGAACCATTACATTTTTAATTCCACTGTTTAGGCGATTTCATTTGGTTTTTCAATATTTTTAAATGGCTAAACGTGTGAAAGATGCACGCTAAGTGTAAACAACGAAATGATTAGACAATTGGATGGTTTGGCATACGTCTATATCAGTAAAGGAAAACCGAAAGAAAAATAAATTATTATAATTTTAAATGGAAACTAAACATGGTCAATCTATAGAACTGAAAAATTTAATTACCTAGGAGAAGTAATGGAAAATAACGTCAAGAGCTAAAAAATAAGTCTACTAACTAAATAACTATAAAATAACTAAATCAAGAGCTAAAAAAATGAAAATGACCTATCACTTAACCAAGGATGTCTACAACAAGAAATCAACAGCCATAAATGCTAAACTTACACATTACACAGCAGTAATTAGCAAAATGAAGTATGTGAACCAGAATGCCAGGCTCTGAATAAGAAAATAGTGATGGAAGAACTAGAAATCACAGAAAGAAAATACTCAGATCAGTTAAAGAGGGGGAACAATACAAGAAACGCCACAACAACGAACTTTATACATATTTGGGAAAATTACAGATACAATTAGAAAAAGAAAAATTGACTTCAATGGACACCTTCAAAAAATGAATTCCAGCACACTCACAGGAAAACTCTTCGACCACCTCCGAAAACTGAAAATGACCAATATGGATGAAGAATGAAGAAGAATGGTGCAGTGTGGACTGAGGAAAGGAAAGAGAAACATCGAGAAAGAANNNNGAATGGTGCAGTGTGGACTGAGGAAAGGAAAGAGAAACATCGAGAAAGAATGAAAGAAGTTTGGAATAAGATGGAAGAAACAGTTTAAAAAACGTAGTCCATAGTGTTTTATGTATTTTTTTTAATTATATGATTATATTAGGAATATTTGAGAAAGATAAAGCGATCAAAAGTCGTGCAAACGCAGTAGAAATGTTGTCTGCAGTGTGTGGTGAACACCAAAAAATGTTGCCTTGGGTGGAAAAAATGGCATAGCATTAAAGTGTACTCCTCCACTACATTTTTATATTATGGTACTGAAATGGATACAAGGCTCTCTCTCTCTCCGTCTGGAAGGGAGATGCGAATGGGCAAACTGGTCGGAAGATTAAGTAAATACCCCTTGATATTTTTCGTCCCAGGTTCCGTGCGAGCCGTGAGTGGGAAGAAATTGCCTTTTATCTCGCAGCGAGAGACGGAGAAATATTTTGGTAGGGAGGCACGCGGGAAGTAGGCGGGGAGGAGGAGGAGGACTCTTCAAATCCGGGATGGAGAGGAGGGTTTCGGGAGAAGGACGGCCATCCGGAAGGTCGTGACGGGCATCGGAGCGGACGACTCGGGGAAACACGAGTGTCGTCGCCTTCGAGGTGTGCTCACAGGTAAACCCAAGGCGCCTCCCCGACCATAAATCACGCGCCCCACCACCACGCCACAGTGGGGGGGGGGAGGGCGAGGCGTCGTCGCAATATTCCTCCCGCACCATCCACGGCGAGGACCGGACGGGACGCCCTTAAGACGGCTTTTCACTCGGAATTATTAATATACCCTTCACGCGGCTCCCTTCGGGAGTAAGCACTATCAAAAAAAAGCCCGGTTTTAACTCATTTCGGGAGACGCACTCCTTATGCTTCGGCTTTCATCTGCCCTTGCATAATCCTTTCGCTACTTTTACATCCATACGTTGCTTAATACACAACCTTTTTTCCTGAGACTTCCAAATTCCTATACTCCTCGTCTCAAGAGTCTCTTTGACCACACTCACCGACATGACTTTCTCGGCCCACCCTCCCCTCAAAATACATTCACAATTCTCTCTTTGTAGATTTATATTTTTGTTTGTGACTCGTCTCTCAGCCATCCTCCCAACATGATCGAACCAGCAAAGTAAACTGTCTCCATTCTTGTCGATAACCGGTGAACAATCCATATCATCTCATGGTCCACTCACACGTCACCATACCTCTCCTATTTTTACCACAAACACTCCTTAATTAGGTAGGTATCGAGAGTTTTGTTTATCCTGTCATACTCGGGTTTTGGTATTCATCTCTTATGTGGTCTTAAGCCAATATCAAGATTCAGATGCAATCTATGGGATACTGAAGATCCAAGTCTTCCGGTATTTCTTCCGCGTTGCTTCACATTGCTGGGACAACAGTTTCTCCGGCGTTGAAGTCGACATCTGCAGGTCAGAAGTGACCTGACTCACATCGCTTGACTTCTGTCCTGAAGACGTCAACTTTAACGCCGGAGAAACCATTGTCCCAGCAACATGTACAGACGAGGAGAAAATTCCAGAAGACATGAATCTCCAATTGCATCACTCCGCGGAAGCCTTCACTATGGGACATTCGTTTCATTGTTGCTCTGTTTATAGAAACATGAGTCTGCATTGTTGCTTTGTTTATAGAAACGAATAAAAATATAATAGAGCCTACCCTTACTTACTGTCATACTTGCTCGGGATTTCTACTATATTATTAGAAAGTATTGTCGCATTCCCAAAAAAAACTCATTGAAGATCATCATGAACTTCCTCGGTGTCATGCATGTAAGGAGGAGAAACCGAATTTTATACAAAAGAAAAGATCGAAGAATTTGTAATAAGGTGAGTGAAGTGAAGTCGCTAAAGACGCAGTCCGTAAAGAGAAGAAATTCATTCTTCACCTAACATAAATGCACATTCGAACAGCAGATTGACTAAGAAGACATTACTTGAGGTATTATTATTGGTGAACGGAGATGGATCAGAAAGGTATTGTTTAACATATTGCATTAATAAAATGCATTTCTTCAGTTAAAATATTATTCTTTCTTCGTAGACCATGAAAAACCTGTAAACCGCATACGGCATGAATAACCAGGTTCCAATCCCATGCAATATTTTGGAGAGGAATACAATCTTATTAGACTACCATTTTTGTCACAGGCAAATATTCATTTTTTATCTACTCCACTTACTACCTTTCTGTAGGTATTCGCACGCCTCTAATAATCCTTTCGTCCATCCTTCCATCTTCAGCGAACATTCTCCCAAGATATATAAAACCATCAGCTTGTTCTACCATTTCATCGTTGACACTCACCACCCAATCATTCCAACTACTATAATTATTAAACACGATTACTTGCGTTTTGGACGAGTTAACCTCCTTTTCCATCTTGCCTATTACCTCGATGAAGCCAAGGGGCTCCCTGGTTAGATTTCCAGAGTTTTATCTTCATGCATACACGGAAATGAACTGGTCACCCTACCCTAATGTGTGATTTTCACACGCCTTCGGGCTTAGTACTGGTTGAGCTCTACCCTCACCATACCAACCTTCGGGTTGATTACTGTTTGATCTTTATGCGTGAAGTGCAAATGCGCTACAAGAAGATTTTTATTTTAACATAAGAAACCCAAAAGATTTAAAAGTCATGCGCATTATCAAATGATTAAAATTCTATGGCGAAAACAAATGGTACAAAAGATTTATTTTTGATCTCATGCTTCCACGTATGATCGAATTCTCACGCGACAGTGGCGACAGTTTGGATTCTGACTATGAAAATCTTCCGTTCCGGTGCACAAAGTTCACATCGTCAATCTCTGTGGTAAAATCGAAGCATGCATATCGTATTTCAGTGGACAGGTATTTTCGCTTATTTTTTTATGTTGCTTGGAAAAATTCTTTTCTTACGGTGGCAAAAGTATTTTTTTTAATTTTAATCTACTACGGTAGAGTCTGCTAGAGTCGATGGACACACGACGCTAACACCACAACAACCCACACCACAATAACCCTTTCTTCATTTCTTTCTACTTTCTTCTACCCTTCATTCTGCCCAACATGCCTAATCTTTCCCTCCCTCTGCCTCGCTTGCCCTTTACATTCTCCCATCTAACACCCCATTCTTCTAAGTGAGAACATTGAACGATTACTTTATACCTCAAGAGGGTTTGCATAATCTATTTAAATAATCCATTGAAAACAGTCTGTATTTAAATCATGAGAAATAACATCATGTGACGTTTTCCCGGAAGAAAAAAAAATGTAGTACATTTTTAATATAAAATGGAAGATTACTCGATTGCACAAATACGAGAAATTTACAGATTTAGGGGTTAAATTTGATTCGATGATGGCATTTTTTCCACAGACTATAGATGTAACTTCTACATTCAAAGAGCATTAGGTTTTATTAATAGTTTCAAGATACTTGAAGTAAAAAATTTCGTTAAATGAAGCAAAGTAGAATATGATTTGTATGGGCTCCTTATGTAAATAAACATGTACATAGTTTAGAGAGAGTACAAAAGAGATTTTTGCGTTATATGTATTACACACAAAATAATATTTATCCATTGTTTGACAAAATATATGAAAATCTATTGGAAAAGTAAGGATTTCAAAGTTTAGAAAAAAATTAGAACATAAAAGGATTTGTTGTTCATGCATGGCGTAATTAATATCGGTGAAGATTTTAACTTTGTGAGTACATATAATAAATTTCTTAGTTCCTAATATTAAATTAAAATCAAAAAAGTAATTACAGTAAGGAATGTCACATTAAATTAAATTGCAAACCCACCATTAAACAGATTGTGCCAAACCTTCAATGAATCCTGTAATGTACCTACTTAATTTGTTTCAGAAGAGAAATCAATTTTTTATACCGACAAACTTGTTTTATAATAGGAAGTACACCTATATGGAAGTAATAGTAGGAAGTATACCTACCTATAACATATGGCATTGCTTTCCTTGTATTTTTTTGGGCGAACATTAAATACAATAAAATAAATTAAATAAACAGTCTTAAACAATCCATCAACACTCAGCACGTCCTACTCTCTTCGCCTACACTCTTCCTGCCTTCTTTGAATTTCTCTCAATAGCCTTCTATCCTCCCATACCGTTCCCAAAACTTCTTCGTTCGTTTTCGTTTCTGTTATCTGTACCTTCTCCATCTTTCTCCACACCCACATCTCAAAATCCTACAGCGTATGCTTGTCATCTCTACCGGTTTAATAACTGCTAAGGTTTAGAAACTACCGGGTTATTAACCCGGGTTATTAACCGGGTTAATAACAACAAATCAGGTTTCGAATAAAATCGACGTATTGCCATGATGATATGGTGGCTGATAGATGTTATGGTTACCGCCATTCCATGCACTAGAGCCTTTTAAAAAATCAAAAAGGATAATGCAGTGAGTTTCGGGTACTTTGACGCCTTTGAGGAACTTCGTAGGCGAATGATTCTTCGTACTGATGTTCAATATCTTCTCATTTATGATAACGACAACTAAATATTTTTGTTTGCAATATCGCACGCCGTTTAATGCTTTTTATTTTTTATTTCAGTTGGTGTACCAATTTAGCATATAGCTACGACATACAGCCAATATCAAAAGGTTCATTGATTAAACAGTAATTTGCAGAGCACAAGCACGAATGCTTTCAGCGCGAGGAAATAGTTAAATAAATTTCCCATGTAATATAGGAATCTGCCAGTTAATCAAAGGTAATAAACCGGGAAATACAGGCATGTATCGCACTTAATAGAATCCCATCCACTGAAACTATCCTTGTCCGTATTCACCTGTTTCAAAACATGCATACAAAACGAATAATCCCATGCCTAAGAACGCTAATAAAATTGCGCCCGATTTAACGATACCACGTATAGTCATTCGAATGGAATTAGAACGCTCCACCACCTGCGCATTGTTCTATGCAAAATAGATTCTGAAGCCTTCTGACGAGCAAATAAGCAACTAATC
Source organism: Calopteryx splendens (assembly GCA_002093875.1). Taxonomy (NCBI): domain Eukaryota; kingdom Metazoa; phylum Arthropoda; class Insecta; order Odonata; family Calopterygidae; genus Calopteryx; species Calopteryx splendens. The sequence goes on from LYUA01000315.1 coordinate 348,681, forward strand.
ATGCGCATATTTAGGCAACGGATTAGGAAACGAATAGAAGGCCTTAATATGAGTATACTAGGCACTATCGTCACCGCGCGTCGGCGAGATCTATTTCATAGTCAGAGTTTCACGTAGATCCCCAAGCAATCTCGCAAGCGGGACTATTCTTGTACGAGTGAATTACTTGTTAACATGCCTCCCAATGCCCATTCCCAGGGTTACCATACGTCCGAGAAATCCCGGACATGCCCTACAATTAACACTTCCGGCGTACGGGAGAAGTTTCTGAAAATTCTAAGTTTTCTCTTCTTTTTGGGAGAATTAGGCAGTCATCAGTTTAAAAATGACGCATTGCATCGACATCGAATTCAAAAACGTTAACGTTCCCCACATTTTATTTGATATATCGATATGTAAAGGATCGTCGTAGTGCTATACATTCGAGAAGGAGCGCTATAAGAGTAACGAGAACAATAGTCTTCTATTCGATGTTCGCAGTGCATGGTCAAGGGTATTGTATCAAGGGTCGTAACGCTTGTTCATACATTTTTCCAAAATGCCAAATTTCAATTTTAATTAATATCCGAAACAAATTATACATGATTTAAAGAAGGAAGCAGCGAAAACGACTTTTTTATAGAATATATATTTAAGGCATTAGAAAATGCAAATACTTACGACTTATTTGAGTAATTTTTGCCTCTTCATCATTGATTACTTAATGTGTCATATTTTCCCCTAATGCCCTATATTTTAAATACTGTTTTAAATTTTAGAGCATCTGGTAATCTAATCTCTTTCCTAAGTTAGAAGCTGGTTTCTTTTGTAATGATTTTAAAAATTTATTACTGACCCCGTCGTACTACGGCAGGAGAGATAATGACAATCAGACCAGATAGACAGTAGAACGGGAAGGTTTAAAATGTAATTTTCCCGCGAAAGATAAGAAATCTCAATAATTGCCAAATAAAGTAAAAATTGGTAAAAAAAACAATATTTTACGCTTAGCAGCCTAGTTTGTATCCTTAATTTTATCTTACATAATTGTAACCCCTACCAGCATCTCGCCTAGAGTAGTATTCTATACTCACTTTTATATAGTATATATTGATATAGTTCATGTAATGATGTTGATAGAATGTCCCCCATCATTTGAATTTTATGACCTCTCCGTTTGTCACTAACAGTGGAGTAAAGTATAATTATGACAGTTCATGTCTGGCGTGGAAACACCCCCTGCCACAAACCCTAGTGGTGGCTTGCAGGGGTACCATGAAGAACTATATCCTTCATTCTTTGTCTTACCTCTTCTCTCCAATTGTGATTTCTATAGAATTTCTCGCCTATTCCTGGAACAAATTCCTCATCAATTTCATGATCAGATGTCTAACGTGGCATATAATTTACGTCACTTCCGTTATTCAACTCTCATCTGTGATGGAGGACCATTTCACATTAGTAGAATATCCATGACCATGATTTAATTTTCTTGCGTAACGACTTTTAATTTCCAATAAATTCCTCGCAATATATTGTTTATGATTGATCATGGAAGTTTTCAGTCTTCGTTCAACTTACTCTTGGTAGTCTCCGTGTTCAATTACAGATTTCTGTTCGAATTAAACTAAAGAAATTTCTATGCATTATCTCACTAATTATTAGCTATCACGTCATTGTAGTTATTCATTTCAGATTAAACCTTAACTGTATTCAGACTGCAAAAGTGTGCGTGTATTCACGGTAGCCTCTATGTAACTCCGAGAAATGAAAATCTCTAAAAGTACTAAATGTTTCCTGGAGGTTTTTGTCAAGCTTTGTATAAGGTTACCTAACGAAATGAATTAAATCTCAATAATATTTTTCTTTCCACCATTATTTTCACTGAAATTTATTTATCGATCAAAAATATTTGCTGAACATATATAGTTACATGTAAGTGGTTATGGTGTACATATATCCAGTATATATTTATCTATAGGCATGAATGTTTGAATATTTTAAGTCTAAAAGTTTTTAAGATATTGTCCGTAGAAATTTTATGACCACGAAAATGACACAACAGAAACGAAATTAATACGTAACATTTAGAAAACAGCCCGCCAGTAAAACCAAGAAAATTAAAGCCCATAGGTGCTTAATTAGTTAATTTATGTTTAACCTTAATACTTAAAATATACTTGCATACAAATATATTTCATAGCAATGCGTAAAAAAGTAGGTAGTCACTGAGTCAAGTAGAGAAATGTCTAATAAAAAACACCCCAAGAACCAAAGAGTTTTGTCAACTGCAGCACTACGATCTCGGGAACTATTTTTTATGCAAGAAGAACTTAAATATTGTACATACCGGCAACTATCAAATAATTATTATTTCTCCTACGGAATTGTGGACCAATGAAACATTTTTACAACGATTCCAATGGCAAAAAATCAAAACACCACTATTCATCGACTTCGCTCGTAATTTTCAAGTCGTACAAAATCAAAACACATGGAAGGCCGACTAAAAAATCATACCATAATCTAACTTTCCCTTCGTTCATACCACATGATTCACACACCGGCGCGCATATTTCATTATGTTGCACAACATTACTCAATATGCTACAAGGCTTAGGTATTCATCGGCATACAATGGAGTCCCGATTACCGGGAAACACCCGCACGAATCCGTAAGTGGGCCGATGCTTCATTTGACGAACGAGGGCTTTTCACATTTTCACTTTCCGCTCGAAAGGAGAATCAAGTGGAAACCAAATCTAGACCCCATCCGAGTCAATAGAAGCTAATTTCCGTGCCCACAGGCTTTAGTATTTATTGAAATACTTGTTGACTCAAGGATCATTTCATCTTACTCGAGGGGAAGAAATTGAAGGCTTTTTAGAAACGAATGTGATGCCGTCATCATTCCAGGGTTACCTCGCACGGAATAAATCTAATGGAAGCAGACTAAATTCTCATCCTTGACCCAAATATTCTAATCTCGATGGACTAATGACACACGCCCCAGTCGGAATGCCTAATGCAGTGGGGTATCTTCCCGAGGGAGCCGAACGAAACGACCCTCGATCTTTTACGTGACAATTTTAAACGGGTTGGAGGTCGGGCTCAAGGGAAGCAAATGAATACACGAGCGAATATTCGAGCCCGACAGCAGACAATGGAGGAAATTTCGAAAGTGATCAAACGCGTACCGGCAACTGGTCCATAAATCACGGCATTGATTGGGAGGAAGTCATGACCAATAGAGATTGAGAGTAGAATTTGTCATTCGTGAAGCTCGAGTGTAATGTATCCTGGTCGTAATTTATTT
>LYUA01000315.1:370699-400813 GCA_002093875.1 Calopteryx splendens
TAAATAAGGTTTTGGGTCTCTCTTAATGGGGATTTGTTGTGTCTCATTCTCTTTTGGCCCAGAAAAATCCACAGAAGAGACTTTTAGTTACTTCAGGCCCTCGGTTTTACATACACCATGCATGTACATGCCTAAGATTCTTGCCGCTTCATTCCGGGGTATATTATGTCTGAACATTGGATAGGACAGGAAAATTACTTACTTTCATGGTTAAAAAATGTAATGGGTTTTCTGCGTCATGCGCGGAATTTTCACCACCGTTTCTTTCCCTCTTCTGGAGACTTAGTCAGAGTACTTCGTCAGGGTGTACATTTTGCCCTGACCCCATATACACCCTGACACAGCCTCTATCAGAGGAGAGGAAACGTTGATGAAAATTCCAATCGTGACGCGGGAACCGAAGATATCTTTTAACATCAATGGGCCGCGAACGGTTTAACCAATGAACGAATGGTCTTTTTTAAATTGCTTCCAAACGGCTCTATTATTACGTACTTCTCTCTTCTCAATTACTTTCACACACGTGTTCATGTTTCATGCATTCCCACCAGTTCCCGATGCTTCTAATATTCCCCGCCTTGAAAGTATCCTCGACTACATTCACCCACGATTCTCATAGTCCACCCCTCCCCCCTCAAACCGTTCACTCCTCTCTTGCATATCTGTTCAGCGATTCGTCACCCATCCAATCTCTCAACATGACCAAACCAACCTTAAGCACTTCATTCATGCTCATTAAATTGAAACAAATATATCTCTCTTCACGGTAACATGGGGAAATCACCAAAAGATCCTGCTTACCCGGAGAGGGAAATAATAGGAAACAATTGACGAATGCTAGCAATTAGTTAGTGCTGAAATGCGTATGAACGAGACGACGTGAATCGAGGCGTGATTGATACCGACGCTAGAAATAAGTGGTGCTAGGGGGTAGGTAGTTCTCCGGTGAAATAATCCATCGTTTCCCAGAAATAGATTGGCGCAGTCGCCATCTTCTAAGACTTTCAGAGTTGGTGGAGAGAGATGAGCGGAACATTGAGGCGAAAGACTTCAAAGGAAAATCACAATCCCTTTAGCTTCCGAGCTCTTTCCTTCCTCTCGATCTTTCTTCTCGACAGGCGCGGCGAGGAAGGAAATAACATTTATGAGCGTGTTATTTACCTTTTTTTCTCCCCAAGTTCGAGGTCAAGTGCTCCGGAGGAGGTGAATACGCAATGCTTCAAAAAACTTTAAAATTTTCTCTTCAAGTCTGGGGAGGGGGGGGCGACGAGGAAATTACGCGAGTAAATACGGTGCTTGAATCACCATAAACTCAGTTAAACGATGTCAGCTCCGCCTTCACGGACATATAAGTATTGTACAGTTGCAACCCCTTCATACTTAATCTTTAAATGGTATTTTGCTCGTAAAGAATGTAATGTAGCAATTTCAAACGAAAATATATGTTTTGAGGTCCCCCGACCAACTTTTAACTATGCTCCCGATGTCCGTCCGCGCTTATGGGTGCTTCATTGGGATATCGTGGACAGGATGGTTTAAAAAAACTACTAATATGTGCAATACGAAATGTTTCATCTAACATTGTTATTATACGCAAAGGAAATGATTATACTGCACCAAAATAGACCCTCCGGTATGAGAAATTACTCAACGTCATTTCATTATTGTTTCGATTTTCTCAGTTAAAACTTTGAAGGTAATAACTTTATATTTCAAAATTGTAAACGACTTTAACTTGTACGTCCCCGAAATAATTATCTCTCTTTTCTAAGTATTCGACCACCCGTTACATAAGTGTAACATGGCAATGGAGTCATAAGTAAAAACATATTATTCAAACAAGTATTGAATGTTTGATGATTTGGAACGAGAGGTTTATTATGGTCTCATAACAGAGTCCACCTCGTGATGTTACCTGTTATTCTAAGCTTCTGTTATATCGAAGGAATATTATTATTAATAGTAATCTACCGGTTAAGATAGGTTTCTGATGGATACACCCCTGCAATAACCCTTTCTTCATTTCTGCATACTTTCTGTCACCCTTCACATCCTATCCAACATGCATAATCTCTTCCTCCCTCTCCCTCGCTTAGCCAACATTGAATAAACCTTAAACAAAAAATATTTGGCTACAACACTATATTCACACTTGGAAGTTGAAATAAGTCATAGATCTTCATTGTTACTCTTTTTGTCCACTTTGTTTTCTCCATTCTTCACCAGGATGGTGACGAAGGCAAACGAGTAAGTGTAACGCATAGTAGGGGAAGAAAGACATTTGTTTTTTTAAATAAATTCGTACAGGGAAGAAGAAAAGGATGACGAGAAATTGAGAGTCAAAAGGCAGCTGAAGAACGGGATAGAAGAGAGAATGTTAAGCGGGGAAAAGGGAGGAAAATAATAAGTAATTTGGACCCCATAAAAGGGAAGTAGAAATGGTGCTGGTAGATTTGATGAGTGATGTAATTTAAGGTAAATGATTTTTTAATGTTAAACAGTTCTTAGGAGTTCTAGAATCCTTATAATAGCACAGTAGTGTGCAATGGTTTTCTGGGCCTCTCTAAAACCCACATTTAAACTGGTAGACTTCCACAAATAAAAATTAATTGCTTCCCTTGAAAGTGAATGTTTACTTGTTTGCAAGTAAACATGCATAAACAATGGCGATTGCAACATATGAAATAATTCTGTGGGAGAAAACAATCTTTGGATCTAGTAAGCGGGAATAGATGGATCAAAAATGCAATAGGAAATATAAATACTCTATAATTAAAGGTGGCAATGCGAGCACGGATATTCCTTTCTTTTCCTGGGAACAATTATGAAGAGAGAAAACCTTGCGAGGGAAATTACGACTCAGTGCAATTAGCTAAAGGAAAGAGATTATGTTACGACTTAATAATCACTCTTCAGGGCATTAATACTATGCCTGAGGCATCACGGAAACTACTTAGATGATTATTAAGTATTTTCCATATCAAGGTAATATAATATGTCCATATTAACTTATTATTAACTATTCAATGCTACTTAATGTTAGTATTCCAAATAAAGGTATCACCAACTTTGTGCCAGGGATGTGATATTTGTACATGATTTATTTTTTAAATACACATAATTCTTTATTTTCATCGATTTAAAATGCATTATTAAAATGAAAATACTAACTCTAGAAATAATGTGATCAACCTCAAAAGACTGAAGCCTCCAGATATAGGACTCCTAATTTATACTTCACACCCGAACAATATACTTATTTCTGATTCTAATGATTCCCATTTCGGTGGTTACGGTTCAACCACCTAATTTCAATAAACAATAACGAGAATCGGGAGTGAACAGTTTAAACAATTCCCGATTAAGAAAACGTATTCACACAACTACATTTAAATACCCACTTTTCCATCAAGGAGCTAAAAATTAAGTGATTACTTGGGCGGTGTCATGCATGACTTGAAAAATTGCCAATTAATGGATTGTGAATAATTATCATAAAGAAAAAATTCTTTTCACTAAAGATGATGTAGGCCTATGTTGAAAACTATTTCCTTTGGTTTCACATAACGTTATCGAGCGAGACTTACGCAGACTTTGAAGCATTAGCTTGGATATGGTCCCAAATTTTCAAACTTGTTCCGTCTCTTGATCAATTTATGCACTACTCAGTCCAGTCTGGTCCACTACCAATATTTGCTTAAGCTTCAATACTTACTACTCCCGAAGCCAGCGGAGTTCTTCAAAAGTAACGGTCAATTTTTCAGCAGTGGACCAGGGAAAAGAGGACCCATACCCGCCAATTATCAATGAATGATAAGTCCTCAACCTTCTTCGCCTCTCAAATTTGCCGCAATCGAGACATCAAAATGGATGATGGAGCACTATTCCCCGCACGGATTAGGAAGCACTTATTCCATCACCACGAAAGAAATAAAACCACGTGACCCGGACAGCCATCAGGTCAAATTACAGGAAGAGAGTTAACGAAAAATATTACCTGTCCGTGGCGAGGGAGAGAGGAAGAGGATGAAAAATGTGTCAGAACCTTCAGAGTCTTTGGTCCGCAAACTATTAAATTTCATCAATATCTCTAACCACCTACGAGTCACGCACATACCTATGCGAGGCTCGTATATTTTCAATCGGCTATACAGCTGCACCAAACAGGCAACATTACATCAGGAATTACCTATTTCAAAGGAAACCGGCTACAGGGAAATCCGGAAAAATGATATCTAAGGAACTTTGTGATTTCTCTCGCACTCCCAAATGGCTTTCCAAACCAAACATTGAATTACATACGACCTTAATTTCAGTAAGAGAAGCAAGAACCGAGACGACCAATAATGCAAATTTCACACTTTTGTGTTTGAATTCTATGATTACGCTGTAATACCGCTGAATTGAAGTGTGTTGAAATCAAATGAAAACTTTGTAATCCACAAATTTATTTAAACTGTAAGATCCGTGTTCCCTCGCGTCACGACATCTTCAAGTACCTACATAGTCTTGAAATATAAGAGTTTATGTACCGTTAAGAAGACGGGGAGGGGGGGAAGTACGAGGAGGAGGAAAAGTACTGATTTTATAAGCAACCCGGGTTTTATATACGAAATAAATTTGAGAATAACAAAGTTGTTCGTCCAATACCAATATGGAGCAACTTCGCCCAGAGACGCCGAACGCCATTAATCTTATTGTATGCGTTGCCCCACACATGCCGACGAATTAGATTCCAATAGATGATTCTAAGGAAATAGTCTAACCGAACCAACTAACGAAACAAATCCAAATTCCTCCGATCGATTAAAAGCAAAATTATTCAATTAGTGAACGCTTCCAGGTTAAAGCCTCTAGTACCTGATCCAACTAGATGGAACAATTTGGCGTTTTCCTCCCCGTCAATCTGTAACCCCAAGAGTTTAAAATTGATGGCAATTTCCTCGAATGTATATAGTGAATGATCGGACTTGAACCATATGAAATCGGAATATGAAACCGTATCCAGAATGAGGCGATTCGAATCCGTGCTAAAATTATCAATCAAAAATAAACTGGATCGATCTTAAAAGATTCGATTTTTCGCATCGAAAATATCTATCTCTAGTCTGTATGCCGCTGCCTTTATACGACTAAACACATATACATATTATATATGCCTATATACAAGTCCTTCACCCCATTTCCCTTCGGGTTAGGCTGTGACAAGAAAATCCTTGTTTTGAATTACGAAAGAAACCTCACTCTCTTTTACTAATTCCCTCCATTCTACCCTATCCATGCATACTAAGTTCTCTTATGAGACATGCATACAATGTTTCTACATATATTACTCCCTTCTGTTCCTGAGACGTCACATATTTTTGTCTTGAGAGTCTCTCTGACCACATTCACCCATTACTTTCACGGTCTACATCTTCCCCTCAAAGTATTTACTCGCCGGTACCGGTTTAGAGCTATTATTACTTATATTCGATCAGCTAAAATGTAGTAACTATCACATAAGCCATATTTTTAATGGAGAATTAAATTTCCTGAATTTAAGGATTCCGAGGCATTCCAATAAATGTCCATGACTTCTCAATATAAATACTTATTTTTCAAGATATTTTCAGGATTCCAAGGTCTTTAGCAACCCATCTACATTCAATGGGATATCCACGGCCCAGTGAGGAGACTGGTTTGATAATTTGAGGGCACTGAAGTGGAATCTGGACAGATAACCGAATGGTGGACTGAAAATTTCCGGTGAAGCAAACAGTTACATATGGACATTCTAGAAGGGAGATGACGACGGTGGCAGGAAATTTCAGGGAACGGAGACGCCGATCAAGTTTAATAATAAAACCCAAAGGGAGTCAACGAATTTGAATTTTAGAGAGCTGTTCCTTTACCTTTAAAAATGTCTTGTCGATAATGCTGCGGCCCATTGGGTGGCGGCCTTGGTGAGGACGAAATTCTCCGAGAACATCAGCCACTGCCATTACTCACGGCATGGCCCCCTGCCAACGGTTTCCATACGAACGTCCTCGGGACGGATAAACGCCGCGTCGGCCGGCCGGATCCGCCCAACGAACCAGTTTCGCCCGCCTGATGTGCAATAATGCAGCGCCCTTGGTCAACAAGGCCCTGGAAAAATGAAATAATTTTTGACCCGAGGACTTTGATGAGTTGGCGATTAATGCCACTCTTTCGGGGCTACTGCCGCGATGGTCCGGTTATGTGGCAAGTACAAAACAGTCGGAGATAAGAGCATGGCAAAATCGTTGTATACGCACGGCGATTCCCCTTTATGTCAGATTCAGCTAGCGATTATTAAACTGATTTTTGGCTTCAACCGATGATCAAAACTAACCTCCAGTTGAACGGGAAGTTATAAAACCGGGACTTAGCGTTGAACGGTAATCTGACCATGGAATTAAACAGATTTTGGAATCTCTATCCGAGACTTCAGACCTGTTCAAATAGCACGCCACGGCTTAAAAAGGCTGCTGCCCTAGTATGATACCCTCGGAATTCCGTCACAATTGACCTGTCACTACAAAGACCAACATCTCTACAATGCCCGAAAGACGCCACAAGGCTGTGTAGCAGGAGTTGTAAGTACAACACCATGACAATATATACCTAAGAAGAAGCCCGTAATGAGGATACAAGCATTAATTTTACATTCTATTACCATTTGTGTTGTGATAGTGAATTATGCACGGGATACAACAAATACTTGAATCTTATCTACCCTACGATATATTTATCTTAGTTTTATCATTATCATCCAACCTGTCCATTATCTTCGAGAATTGGATTATTTCATCGTAAAATACTATGCTCCAATGATACCTTTGTAATTACTTCAATCTAGAGTGAAGGCTACAGGTATCACAGTGCTCCCATTCTAAGTTATGCAGAACTTGGTTCCTGAAAGTCAACTCATAAGTGGAGTCATATTTCTCCTCCAGAGACCAATCCGAAAATTTATTCTGCAGGTTAATGAGTGAGGAGAGGGGTGCGTGAAAAAGGGCCAATTCAAAAGAAAAAGAAGGGAACAGGATTCGAGGCCTCTGGACGTCAAAACGTTTAGCAAAAAAAAAGTACTTGCAAAACTGATTACATAGGTAAATGTGTGTGACTAAAAATATTCCGAACACTTTCCATTGACATCCTCAGACTTATGTGTCATTTTCATGGATATCCATTAATTTCTATAGAAAATGCTTTAGCTTCATTTGGATTCAGATGGAGAGTCCTAATAAGATACCCAGGAGGAGTATGCATATGTAAAATATTAAGGGACTTAATTGCCGCTATAAGTTAACCAATTTGGCATTTTTAATACTTGCTTTTATGATTCTAATTAATAGACACTGGTATAAATTTAAGCTCATGAAAAACATGGCTCATTAGTTGAATGCTTCTACATCACTACTCTGACGACGGATTATTGTCATCGGAAACGGAAAGGTCGTTAAGTCGAGGACTAACCGATTTACATTGAGAGACGAGGGGCGGATAATCGTGAACCTTACAGCACTTCCCTCTTGCGGGTAAAGAACTCTTCATTTTTAACTGAAGTTAGTAATTTTCGCAACTCAACTACTTTCGAATACTAATTATTATTTCACCGCAATCTAACTGGAATAATTCAACAATAATTTAAATGTCTAAGGCCTTTTACTCACAACTTCTCATCATGGTATGGATATTTACCAACTTCCGTGAGATTTAAATCACGTGGTTTATTCAACTTAATGTTAAGCTATCAAAAAATTTCAGTTTATAAAAATATTCGATGCTATAATGAATATTACAAGTGCCTATTAAAACCAATTGGTATTCACTATGAGCAATACGAAGTAAGATGTCAGAATTTGTATAAATTTAGGCTGAGCAAGAATTTAGCAAAAACATTAAAGCATATTTTTTTAAATTATTACAATAATATTTACCAACCTGGGCCAGATTTCATTCCTCCAGTGTCCTCACATTGCACAACCTTCCTTCTGGAACTCACTGCTGTACTCGGATGGCGAGGCAAAGGTCACCAAGTGGACATCTCTGACGTATGCAGTATTTCATGGGCATTGGGCGCAGACTGAAAGGTCAAATGCATAGCTATCTGAAGCGAATTCGAAGAAGTTAATCCCAGCCTCAATGGCATGACTCATAATAATCGACTATCCTTTTAGTGAAGCGCGGCATATTCATGCTTTGAACTGGCAAAAACGAATACCAGAGAGCCAAGAAATATCACGCATGAAATGTCAGTTGTTCTTTTTCCGATAACTCATAATATTCAGCTGATTAAATAAGCATATTATTTCAATGTTAGTCTCGAGAGAATATTATATCACAAGGTAATATAATGTAAGTTTAAAAAATACGAATCGCTAAGATTTCTGGAAGGGGAATATGGTCTGCAAAATTGCCGATATTCAGCCATACCTACTTGATCTTCTAACCTGGAAATGAAATTTCTGTTCTCAAAAATTTCTCCTGCTTTTTTAATATTTTTAGTGGAAAAAACGAATGGATAAGCCATCTCCTAAGGGTAGGATCAAAGGACTGTGCTCTGTAAGTTAATAATAAATTATCACAGCCGTAAAGCAATAAAAAAATGTCATAAAAAATGCCATAAAGTTACCTCGTGAGGCGAGTATCCATCATAAAATTTAAAATTATAAATGTTAGGCTCGTGTCAGAGGAAGTTTCTAAAGCTCTCCAAAAAGTGAGGATTGCGTAGCATCGTAGGTCATGACAAACTCGGAGGATGTCGACTTGACGCTCATTTCCCTTATCTGATCCCAATTTCTGCAATTATTGGACGGAGATACTTTTCATTATCAGAATTCATTTAATGGCATGGAAAGCAATGGACATCGGTAGCATATTAGGAGATGATCGCACAGATCTAATTAATTGAAAAAATGAGATTGCAGAAATTTTGCCGGAATCTGGTGATTTATGGTGACGCTGGAGCAAATGTTCTCAACAATGTCCTTAAATTTAACAAAAACGCCATCAACTCAGCAAAGAAAAGGGAATTTTGTAACAGTAACTTTCTCGTTAAGCCAAAGTGAATATACTATCACCAAGGGAATTCCACCAGATTCACATACAGCCTTAAAAGAATGAAATAGCAGAATTTAAGTAGTAATAGAACAAGAGTAAAACTGTTTAATATTGTTCGCGTGTAAATACGAAGAAAGAAGATACATAAAATTATAGGCGTATACATTTTCAAAATTTCTGTCATATACGGAGTAGTCAGGGAAACTGAGTTGCGGATATTTGTTCAGATTCGATGCAACCTCTTAAAAACAATTCGTTATCGATATCTGAATACACCAAAGCTGTCTTTTCCACATACGATGAAATATGGAATAGAAAATTAATGTTATTGGACCACTCCTAATTAAGTATTATTCCGCTAACCAGAAAATAAACTTCCCCGTAGATTTTTCAACAAACAAAATCGGGAACCACAAGATAATCCTTGGGGTAATATGTATTTTCCTTGGAGAATTTGAAGCTTAGCTGCCTTTAATTGGTTCATTTAATTCAACGACAACATTACTGTGTACGTTATATATTTTTACGAGTCAAAATACTCCGAGTGACATTGTGAATCGCTGAATAGGTACGATGATAAGTTACTTCACAAAGCGGTAGCGTGAAAAAAAGAATAAATAAAAAGGAAAAATAGAGTTCACTCGATAACCCCAAAAATCAATGTACGCGCTGTAGGCTGAATACATTGATTGAAAATATTACGAAAAACACGCTTTGAGAACGGGATTCTGGGTATCTCCAGTGGAAAACTGACGACTGCGTATGCCCTTGTATAACTGACAAAAATCCTAAATGGCATTTTCCTCATCCTGTTGCGCACAGACTAACCCGAAGAACGGTAAAAACGTCGTAGTAGGGGTATTTCTAAATGATAAGGTACGATGGGGGATCATTAAGTCCTGATTTTATTATAACACTGAAGGGTACAAATGAAGTATATTTTATTTCTAAGAGACTCACTTCATCCCAATGCTTTTATGTAAACAACGCTGCATCATTTTTTACCCTTTTAAACAATTTTTTTCGATACGTAATCTCTCGCTAAACTCGTTCCTCGGTAATGGTCCTGTATACCTGGCAAAGGGGTAAAAGCAGTCACTGTGAGGCAAAGTTCGGTGAATTTTTGGGGTGATCCACTAATACGACGTCAGCAATTGATGTCAGGCAATACAGGCTTGTGCACTGGAGCATTTCACGGAGGAACAGCATTTTCTGATACAACTTGCCTCGTCTCTGGTCTTTAATAGCTTCGCGCAATTAACCAATCACGTTGGCATAGTAGGCATTGTTGTCGTTTCTCACGCTGCAGGAAGTCAAACATCAAAATTCCCTCTGCAACCGAAAAAAATAGATCGCATAACCTTGCCACCACTTGACAGAACGCGAAAATTCCGTGGGGTAGGAGATTAATGGTGCCTCCACCGGTCAGATAGTGCTTTCGTCTCAGGGTCGAAGTGACTCATCCACGATGACAAATCGTCTACATAAATCATCAGGATTCTTTTGAAATCCAGTCAATATTTTTTTGTGAACTCCCAGTCCGTTCCCTCTACTGGTTAGTAGTTAACGTTCGGTAAACTCATCGTTCCGAAAACTTTCTCATTCCCAAAATATCTACTGTAAACGACTGTTCTTGAATCATAAGACATCCTTATGGACTCCACCCTTACTTATTTTTAGTCTTTACTCACTCAATATCATCCCATGAATGTCTTCAAACATTAGGCAGTTCAGTTACGGTTGTTGTTCTTTGACCAGAGTGAGGTACCCTCGACTGACGCCATCCACCCGCTTAAACTCCTGATGACACCATTTAACTGAATTATAAGATGGAATAGATTCTCGCCTCTTATCAAACACATCATTATGACCTTGTGATGGAGTTTCAATTTTTTGCATCACACATTTGATGACGTCGTGTGATTTTTTTAAACTTTTAACGTTAAACACTTCATTTGAAATCAAAACAAAAAAAACAAAAATACTCTAATACTTTCACTGCAATGATATGTCTTGAACTTCCTTAGTAGCCTTAGAAATTAACCCATTACTTCCCAAAAACGATATTCGATTTTTTGCTCAAATTTAATACATGAGCTCACTTTCGAAAAGTTGAAAATAAATGTTTCCGCCAAAAACTTATAGTTATCTTTAGAGGTGTTTAAGGACCATATGATAGATCATACGGTAAGAGTTAATGGGTAGGGTATTCACCCTCGAGATTTAACGCCCAAAACGCAGATATCTGCGATTGCATCTATGCCCGAAATGGGATTCAAACACGCGGTCTTTATTTTTCTTTCCCTGGGAGTCCCCAAACCACAAGTCTGATGCGGCAGCCTAAAATATACCTACAGGGATTCATGATAAATCCCTAATCAAGCACTCACGATGTTTCGTGCGTACGGCGGCGCAAGAAGGCCAAACGATCAACCACGAGGATTTTCCTCGGGGATCTTTTCATTTCCACTCCCTCTAAAACGCAAACAAAAAGAAAACAGAATGGGCGAGGGCGGAGAGGAGAGGAGGGCGGCAGAGAAGGAAGGAGAACCCGCCCCCCTCCTCCTCCCACCGGGCGAAGAAAGTGAATGCGGAGGCTGCGAACGGGCAAAGAGCCGGGAGGGGGGGGAGAGAGGGAGAGAGGAGGGGGATGAAGTCGCATTGTGACGTCACCGTCACGTCTTCTTTCCGTCGCCCACGCGGCCGCCCCACGAGGTGCGAGCCGTCTCCTCGGCCCAAACAGTCTCCTCCCGATGTCCGACCGGGAGACATCAACGAGGGAATAGCAAGGAAAGAGGCCGGGGAACGCTCCACACACACGCGCGCACCCCCGCGAACGGATCCCCCGTTCAAGCCCCAGGACGACCCCGACGGAATCCCATCGAAGGGATCGTAAAGTGCCAGGAACCCGCGCGGAAAATGACCCGGTCCGACGGAAGATGGATCGCCTCGCTGGTCCTTTGCGTGATGCTGACGGGAGTCCTTGCGCAACAGGACGACTCGTTCCTCGCCGAGGTGGGTGGAAACTTTTCATTTCCTGCCGGTCAGGATGACGTTTTAATTCGCGCCGAGCTGAGGGCGTCGAGGAATGCCTCGCCTTCGGTCTGATGTTGTCGGGAAGCTCCGGCTTCGACTGGCGCTCCATGAACCGTTTCAAAAACGATTGCGCGTAAATCCGCCCGCGATATTCCTCCGACTCGGACTCCGGCCTCCCGCACAAGGGATCAAGGCCCGTACTAATAATCGTCTCCCACCCCGCGGAGTGTCTTAGGGAATTCCCCGTCGCAAACATCGCGAATATTTGACGCAGGAGGCTCCTTGGAGGCTCTCTGAGAGACCACTTTAAACACGGACCTAAATCTAAACAGGCGTTCTTCCATTATTATTCATGAAAAAAACTGCTTTCTTATAAAATAATTTGTCAAGCGGATCTTGGCGTTGATAGGTATATATATTTTTATTTCATTATTGAAACAAATTAAAGTGATATCCCTCCCAGCAGCGGTAAGTGTTCTCAAAAATCCATTTCAGCTACGCAACTCCTATTATTGGTACCTACATGTATCCAGTTATTACTACATGGATTATAAATACTAAAGCGAGCATCGCGTTCCATTACTCCGAAGGGAAAGTTGGGCAGAACCTTTTTCACCTATTCACATGAATTTTTTACGACATGCGAAACGTAAATAAATTCAGAAATTTAAGGAGTCCGGCGATTTTTTCCCAGTACGCTTGAGGAGAAACGAGACGTTTATTTTTCGGCAGAAAAATTTATGAGGAATCTTATTTTTATAAAATAATTCTTAAAGGCATTGACTTTTAACTATTTGTTGCTGGAAAATAAGTGGTTGGGAATTTCCAAAGATCGCAATCCTACTCCTCACCTCTTCCAACTTAGACCATAATGCTAAGGCAATGTTTCCGGCATGCTGCGAGCGAAAAGTTGCCCTCTCTTGGAATTGCAGTGGAGTAATACATATACACGTTTTTACCGGAAAAATCTTCACCGTTAAAAAATATAATATTCAACCCACTTGTGGCAGAATGTAGTTTGGCTTTTAACCTCCGGTTTTCCCCCAAATGCAGAATTGAGCCGGGGTGAAATGAGTGAGCAACAAGCTCTTGAGCAAGACATTTTAGTGTGTTTTCACTAAGTGGAAAACGAAACTCTTAAATTCTATGGCGTACAGTCACGTTGACATTATATCAAACCGTGTTAGGATATCTTCCGTTCAAACGCTTAATAGACTTTAGGAGGATCAACCCTATGCCACGAAGGCCTAAACTACCAACCTTCTATTGATCGAAAAGCACTTGATGTTTATTCTCTTTCCTTGAATTTTGTTCCCTTTACGACCATAATACCTTGCATTCGTTCAACCACCACTTGGGGGTTATTTCGAAAGGACTCTAAATTATCCATCAACGACAGTGATGAAGTATAGATGCTATGGCCTGAAGAAGTAAAAATTAACGAGTGAAATAATCGGTCTTTGTCGAGGTTTGCACGTCCCAATCTGGCTATTTTCGAGCCTCGAAAAATTTTAATCTTTCCTAAATAAGCCTCCAGAAAGGATTTTGAACTGTTGAACCTGGCCAATATTAATATTTTGAAGTTAGCCTAGACGAATATCGATTCTTTAAAGCCAAAAATAAGATTATTTTTTCCGATTTTGGTACATAATAATAATCGGGATAATTCGAGGGTTTTAAGTCACAGCCCTGGCTATCGTCGGGGATGAGGCCCTTCCTGAACAAAACCTTTCATTTCCGGCCATCGATTTTCTTGGTTGGTCAAAGAAATTAGCAATAAGATCCATAAATGATTGGAAAACGAATTTTAATGTCTAAGGTGAAAATCATGAATCCGGATTACGATGCATGCTAGCGGTTCTATGCGGCGAACTCAAGATAGTTTTCTTGTACATAACACTCACCACATCGCCCGAGATCGTGAAACCTAAGAGATTGCAATCTGTCTGCCAGTGAATTTAGTATTATATATGACGCATCTGAATGGCAGAGGGTTAAATGCGAGCATTGCCGAGAAAGAGAGAGGAGGAAATCACCGGATTGGAAATGCTGAACTATGATTCACCAAGCCGTGGCGTTGATACAGATTGCATCGAGTAACGACTGGGTCGCCCGACCCCAATGCCTTTGGGTTCCGGGACATTGGAATGACCATAGAGTTATCTCTATGGGAATGACCGTATTCTGGTATCGAAAGTGACGGCCCCTATCACAAAGTACCCCGAAAAATTTAAAAGAAGGAACACCACTATCCACCCATTAATGAAAGAGCAGCTGAGGTCGTTGCCTTTCTATCAAAGGAAACCGTACCTACGTCTAGCGAAACATAATGAACTTGAGATCTCCTCCTGTAAAGCGTCATTAATGTTAATTATAGTATCAACATTCATATGTCACACGTATAATAAATCAGTTATATGCTTAACATTTACTTATCGAAATACATAGGAAAAAGAAAGGAGTTAATCTTTTTAACTTGATTTTTCAACGCCATTCATTCCATATTTTTTTAGCCAGAGCTTATGAAAAGTACAAACGAATAACTGATATAATTACATGCTGTTGGTTTATTTGAGGCGTTTGAATTAGCACCAAATATTTTTCAGAGCTTGCCTAGGTGCCTAATTGAAAAAAACTTCCTACGAACATACTTTTATAAAAAAAATTAATGAGTTTTATATTTATAAAAACCAATATATTTATTTTCCTTAGAGGCAGCATGTGTACAATGACATTCGATTTTAAATACATTGCATCTTGCTGGATAATATTAAATACCTTTGTCAGTAACTAAAAAGCTCGATGGTGAACTCATCTCGTAGTCCCTGCGGTGGCGATAAGGCCATGGGAACCAGTACCCAGTGCTATTTAACCGATATCTAATTCAGGCCTCGGAAATATATAATATTCGCGCATGCATTGCCATTTCATATTGGACATTAGATACGTATTTCATAACAAAATACGTTGTGCACTGGGCCGAAGTTGATCAGTCTTTAAAGCATTAAGTCCTCTTAGAATGATAAACAACCCCATGGATAATTATGCATATAAAAGTATTAATTGTATGAGGGAATCGATCATCCATGCGCTTGTTACCGCGCATAGAATGACTCACTCTGAACTGGAGATTTTCTAGTTTCTGTTCATGATCCATCTCGCAATAGATTTCGGCGATGCCTGCCTGATAAACAGCAAATTAATATGCGCATGCTTATGCACGGGGTGATGCGTCGTGCAAAAGCAGCACCGAGGCAGACAGGAATGACAATGGCAAAGGACACAGGGAAGCCGAACCGGTTAGTCCGGTGGTCCACGGACTCGTCAACGAAGGTTGCGCCTTCGAACCCCTCCTCGGGAGCGGATTCCGTGATGTAATGAATTTTCTTCGTCCAGGTTTACAACGCGACATGACATCAGCCGACAGAGTGCCATAAAAACCCAAGCGCGAGTACACCTACTGCTGCGAAGAACACTTAAGCGACTTTCAGCGGTCCGTAATGTTCGCATTCACATGCATCCCTTGCGGTTTGAGGGAACGACGCCACGCCATGTTACAGTCGCTGCGCAAATGAAAAGCTGTGCCTGCATAATTTGCATGCACTGGATAGTACTTACAGTTTTGCTCAGTATATTTTCAAGCGCGGCAAGCAAGACAAAGAAGTTCAAGGATTAAGCCGTACAGAAATACTGGAGCGGGGAGATAAAACGTTATGAAAGGAAAGTAAGAGACTTGATGTAGTACGAATCACAAGATTTATTTTCCAATCCATATTTAGACGATACAACCATAATCACGATGATCAGGGACTTTTATAATAAAGAACAATCGAAACCCAGAGTGGGAAATGAAGCTTGTAGTGTGGATTATACCAAATCCCTTTTTTTAATAAGAAGTTCCTCACAGTTTGGCCTAAGAACACTAAACTAACGGATAATATTCGGGAAGGATTTCATTTTTTAAATTAAATTTAGACTACCAAATACCTCCGTACATGTGCCACGATACTTTGACGGTCAGCAAGGCGGCTGCTAAGAGCCACAGCGATGAGGCCAATTTTTAATGCGTTTTACGTTAAATAAACACCAGAAAAATAATAACATTGATAGAGACAAATACGAAAATAATCAACTCACCTTCTTTGGGTTTTCAGAGTTCTTTGTCCCCTTGCTTTCTCCATGGTTCGAGATTTATTTTCTTTTTCCATTAGCCTACAGGACGGTGGTCGTTAGAGGGAGAGGGCCAATAGTGCCAGAGTCTGGACCCTGAAAAACTATAAGGAAACCCCTCTATTACTTTTTAGATGCAGGAAATAATGTGACAGTACAAATATATCAGATTTTGCAAGAAAAAAACAGCGACTGGGTTATAAATAATCCTATACTATTATTTTTCAATTATAAGCTAACAACTTATTTTCATTGCTTAACTCCTCCATTTTCTGATTTTAATGATTGATACTCCTTATAAATTATAACATGAAAATGTGCTAAATTTGTCAATCCAGTACGAATTATATGTTTATTATTAATATTAATAGGAAAAACTGAAAAATTTTCTGAAACATTCGGGCTAATATTATTAATATTGGCCATTAATTAAATTAATATTGGCCATTGAAACCTGTTCTCTATTGATTCAGGCTAATGTTTCCAGTCTACTCTTTTTTTTAAGAGAATATGAGAAAAACATTTACTAAATCTATTTCTGAAACGCAACAGGAAAGAACATTCTTTCTCGTGGTGGGGATTGAGGAGTATAGAAGAATGCTAGAATAAATGTATAGTCTGCTAGTCAGTGCACCTCATTCAGGGCCTGTTTTCTTGGAAGATACATTCTCATTAATCCCCAAAGGTTTGAAAACATGACCTCCGCTATTAGTCTTTAGCTAGTCCAAAATTATTTTTTTAACAATTAATTCGGAAACAGCCAAGTTTGGTCTTTACATCGGACAAGACAAAATGTGTTAGTCAAGTATTATAATTCAATGATATCTCTAGCTTTATCCAAGTTTCGAGGTGAGCATAAATCTCCTACATTTACCCAGTTGTCTAGGAGGCTTGGGTTCGAGGCAAAAGATTTTCGATTTTTTTTCTATAATACTAACGTGTAAAACTTTTGCGACATGTGAAGAAAACTGCGGGACCTATGGACACAAAAAAAATAATAATATCGTCTTTTTCTGAACCAACTGGAAAAAATTGACACAGAAAAAATGGAATACATTCGCAACTAAAAATATTCAAATATTTTCAAAACATATATTCTACGACATGTGCTCTTCGGCGGCGACGACATCATCACCATCACGAGTGCTCAACTACCGTAAAAAGGCATTGACGTTTACCCTATGTCGTGATCGCTCATATTTACACCATATATGGCTACACCATCCTATCGCGAAAAAATCTCGCGTCCCCCCGAATTTCCTCCCAGGCTCCATTATTATTTGCGCTCGCCTTCCCAGCGGGAAGGCCTTGCGAGGAGCACCGCAGCCTTGATTTCGGGGGACGTGAAAAAAACCCACACGAGCTCACACGAGAGTGGTTTTTGAATGGCGGGTGATTTCATTCACGTGTTCCGGGAATCCGAGGGCGAGCCATATTTAAGTTCGGGAGGCCGTGAACACGGGAGGCGGAACCGCGGGACGATCATTAGGCGTCGACGGCACCGAAAGCATAACATAATACCCCTCTCCTCCGAGACCCTCTGAATACCAATAAGCCTAAGAAAGGGTTGGAGACAAAGCGTCGAATATCCCTAGATTTTTAATAACGTGGGATATTCCGGCATGGAAGGGACCGGAACGGGTCCCAGCCCACCCCTGTGAACTCGAAGTGGCCATAAATTTCAGATGCCCTTTAGTTTTTTTTTTAACCCAGCCACTAAAAGCCCACCACGAATGTGTGATAGGGGGGATGTGACAGTCCCGAAAAAAGGTTTAGTGGGGGATTGGCGTTCATTAATGCGTGCAATATATATGGGTCGTTCTCGCAAAATCCTTGCTTGCTGAAAAATACTTTTTTAGGAATGTAGGTAAAAATAATCCGAGTGACTTATTTGGCACTATTCTTGGGGACAAGATTGAAAACGTGTTCGTGTGTTGTCGATTGACAAAATTGGAAATTTGAATGCTGAAATACGTTGAACCCCAGTATTTGAGGCAAGCAACGTTTTCTAAAAAAAATATTACCTCCCTCAGGATGCCTGGGGGGATGTAATAGGCATTCGGTGAGTGGCATTCGGTGAGTGGCATTCGGTGAGTGGCATTCGGTGAGTGGCATTCGGTGTACTTATCACTTCGTTAAATTTTTCCTTTGCATCAACTAGGAAAGATGATAGACACTGGAAAATCATTTCAAAAGGTTTATACCTCATTTAGATCATGGTTTACTGTCCTGTAAAATTAAGAAATGACCAGGAAAAAACGAATTATGTGGGAACGGCCCATAATTCAAACACCAGGGATAGCAATTTCACTTAAATCTCACCTGCCAACCCCATTGAAACCACCCCAAAAGAAGGCAAGGCTGATGCTTAGGATACTTGATTATAAGGCACCTGAAGTGGCCAATCATTCTAAAGCCCAACAACAGTAAACCCCAATTGTTTCCTGATTTGATCACTGTTCGCATTACACAAACAAAAAGTAATAACAATCTGTTATCAAATTTCAAGTTGAGGGTAAAATATCTCTCATCAAATTGAGAATCAGTGAATGTTAATGCTTAGTTATTCATCATAATTAATTAATGATTAAGGACGATTAAGAATTAATAGATTGAGGATAGGGTAAGGGTGGGTAAAGCGAGGCCTAAGGTGCACTGCTAATAATAATTGAATCGTCAGTACGGAAGGCCCGAGGGGTTCATAAGGTTTCTCAATGACCCCTGGATGAAATGAATGTCATTCCTATTCACTCAAAGACTCACTGAAATCCCATGTTCTCTGTCAGAGTACCGTCTAATTATCAACTTAAAAATTATCACATTGTAGCAGAAATCCCTCTGAATATTTCATACAGTTAGGAATAAATAAGATTATTTAAATTATTTTTTGTAAGAGACGATGGTCCCTCAAAATTACTCCAGGGTTTAGGAAAAAGGCATTTCATTATATTTATGAGGAAGGAAATAGCTCCAAAGACTTCATTAATCCTTGTTTCAAAAAAGCAAGAGCATGTGAGGGCGTAGGTCAATAATTTAATTTAGTCTTCCTCAGATGCAGTGCTTAGAACTATTAGCAAATTATTAGAAAAAAGGGAATATAACTACTTATGTGAGGATCAGTTTAGGTTCAGAAAGGGGAGGAGGAATCATTGCAGTAAGGAATAATTAATAGAAATAAATTTAGAATATACTATGAATGTCATTGCTTGTTTTATGAGTTTGTGAGGAGGGCTTTGGAAGATTAGTGTACACTTTGATATGAAACATAGTGTTTCATGGGAAAAAAATTATATTCAAGGCAAGGAGAAGAACATACACTGACTGCTTTTGAGGCATGGGTATGGAGAATGGAGAAACCAACCTGGACGGAGAGAAAGACAAAAAAAGAAATTTTATATATGGTAAGGTAAAAGTGGAAAAGTTGCTTAAGGAAAATTGAAGAAGGCAGAAAGAAAGGATGGAGTAGATCATGAGAGGTAATGTTGAAGGCCACCTTATGAGATAGAATGATAGTAAAGTGGTGAAGAAGGAGGAAAAGAATACACATTTTAGATGGCAGGGAAAATTTTAAATAATATTAAGGCTCCATCAAAGACTCACTGTAAGCACAGTGCATGTTTTTTTTAAGTTTTCTTCTAGTTTCTTGGATAATACATTGATATCACAAATTTGAGCAAATACCATATTAAGTACCAATCTATTTCTAAACTGTAATCTACTAACGATTATATTTTTCAATGTAAATCCCTATGCCTAATTTGTAAATTACCTAACCAAAATCTATGAACATCAACTTGTGGAATATGTTATGCCAACTGTCATAATGCTCCCTCTTAACTTATCAATCATTGTTTAAAAAATTGTTGCTTATAAAGTGACAAAAGAATGAGATTCTTACCTATTTTAGTCCTTTAAACCAATGATAAATTTCAGAATTTTTTTAAACATGCTATTCACTTGAGCAAAATAATTAAATTTTAGTTTTTTTGTGTTGCTTGGATAATACATTGAGATCACAAATGTGAACATGTACCATATTAAATCTAAAATTTGACTTCATTTTAATAAAAGTTTTATTTTTGATGATGTTACCGGAAGTCCCTGAATTGTATGAATTTATGTATTTTGACCTTTTTGATTTTTGTAACTGCTGACCTTTATTGTAAAATCAACTAAAAAATGGCATATGATTTAGACCTGTCACTGAATGTTGAATATTGTGCAAAACTAATCTCACAATACATTTGCCGACTAGATTATCATAACTGAGAAACTAACAAAGAATTATAAGTATCACTTTTAAAGAATAATATCACTTTTACACAACCAAACTTTTTGAGGGCATTGAATCAGTACCTATAATGTATAAAATGGCATGGGTTCTATCACAGATGGTCAGATTTAATTTCCAAAAGTGGACAATATTCCAGTGATTCCCAGTCCACTCTGTGAGAGCACTTCAAAGGTTGAAGTACACACACCATCAATCAGATGAGATGGCAAATCCGTTTCATCAGAGTGAAGTAAAAGTAATGGAAAGTTTCTCTCTATTAGTTCATTGTCACAATACATGAGTAGTCATTTGGGCAGAGTCCCGCAGATGAGATAGTCACCTATGAGTACATTGCATGAATGCATCTAGCAAATTCTTTAGTCTAGAAAATGGACCCTAAATACTTTTACACACCACACCACTTCAACTCCTCAGCCACTAACTGTCCCGGCTGTCACATTACTGGGATACTCCTTCAACGCCTGATTCAGAAGGGGTTGCTATGCATAATCCAGGAAATTTATTAAAATCTAAGTATCTCTTGGGGTCTATCTATTGGACTTACACAAGAAAAACAATGTCTCCTATTTTTCTAATGCCTGCATGCATGTCTCTGAATCATCAGCTCATGGGCAATATAATCAAGTCAGTCTCCACAAGTATTTCACTCTGAACAACACAGCCAATGTTAATTATGCTCTAAATCCACTGTGCATACCCTCAATGTCATCAAGCGTCATTTGAACTAGGACCAGTTTGATGCAGTCCTAACTACAATTGTCCTCTCATATAAATGCCCCCATATTCTCATATTTCCACATTTGCACATCTTCCCCCTTTTTTATATGCATTCCATCTGGCTCCTTGCATAGTCTTTTATTCCAGTTTTCTTCCCACCATTATTACTTTTTACTAAACTTTTGTTAACTACTTCAAGAAATTATCGATGGGGTCCTTTTTTTTATTTCAGAGAGCTTCCATGGTTTCTTTCATCTCCAGCTATTCACACATCTTCATTTTAGATACCTACATAATCCATTCATTTCGCCTTCATAAATAATTCTTCTGAAGCACCACATTCCCTCAAATATCCATGGAAAAGAATAATCTGTATGCATCACATAGGTATTAAAAATCCAGTACTCGGGACTAAAGCAATTTACACTTTGATACAGTGATGCTTCATTTTGACTTGGCATTTGTGAATCTATATCAAGTACCTTTACTGGCATGCCACACCACCCCTATGTGTTGAAATGAAGATTATAGTGTTTCAAAAATTCAAGACTTTTAAATTTTATACACCTTAATGTAACTATGTAGTGAGATAAGAGAGGGGTGTGCCACGAGACTTAAGCCAAGAATGTATGTGAACTATCAATGTGAAGTAATTGGGAAGAATTGATCTATAGAGCACACTGGGAACTACAAACAGACAAAAATACATAAACAGCTGTCATTTAATCTACTGGAACACATGCATGTCATCTTTTCACATGCACAGTGCAAAAGGACAAATTACATAAAAAATAAATCTACTGATTAATAAAAAGAACTCCTTGTCAAAAAATATAATTTTTCATATCAGTTGACTACTCATTGTACGTGGTAAATGTTGCATTTACAATGGTTATTTATTAAGTGGACATCCCAAAAACACAAAAGGAACTACGCACCCGGCAGAAATATCTTCCTTTCTATATAAGAAAGTGTCTTTACTTAATTAATTTGGGTGTCAGCATGATCCAATTTACATTTGTACTAACAACTGACGAAATATGCTTCTTCTGACAAACGGAAAGGCAACTAGAGAGACTGTTGAATCTAACTCCTGAAATATTCAGCCAATTAACCACCATTCAAAGTATTGTATGATGATTATAAATAAAATCAATCAATTTAACCCCTGACAGCTTGTGCGCCAGCAGAAGATTCAGTTGGAACAGCAGGAGGTCCAAAGCCAGCTGCAAGACCTTGCGCTTCGTCATCAGGCTGCCAAGGATTCAAGAAACAATGAAAAAGTGATCCTTCTTGAAGGTGCAAGGGAAAGATTATTGAATAAATTGCAGGAGCTGCAGGACGAATTGGAGAGGTTGCTTCGTGGCACGAGACCACCAGTTAGGCCACAAAACGTACAAAGGCAACAAACCACAAAGACACCCATTCAAGAGAGGGTCACACCACCACCAACCAGAAAAACAACTCAACTACCTCAGACCACCCCACAACAAATAAATTTTCAGCCACAAGAAGAAGTTTTCGTGATCCCAGAGTTCCAACCTCAGGTAAAAGACCCCATTAAGCCAGAGAATGTTGAGCAAATGGAGGAGTCGGCTGACCAGGTACAGACTAAAGAACCAGAGGTGGCTGACAAAGACTCTGAGCTGACCAATGCCACGGCTGACCCGTTCCCGGTCAATGTGTCCTCTATTTCGACAACCACTGTAGTCCCTAAACTAGGAATTAGGGTGCTGAAGGACGGTCCCACACAACGGCAGAGGAAGCAATTGCAGCAGACACAGTTTTTTGATCCAGGATCCTTTCTGGGTGTCTTGCCACCACGTCAGCAATTTCGTCAGCCACCTCATACATTCGGTTTCGCCCCGTTTGATGGTACATTTTTGCCATTGGGTCAGACTTTTCAGTCTTTCAGCCCAGGTCAGGTTCCACCACAAACATTTGAGCAAGTAATCCGGTCATTCAGCCAACCAGACCGATTTCTGGGACGGGGACCACAGTCGACTGGTCAAGCATCGATCACAGTAATTAGGGTGCCACAGACATTTGAACATGCAACACAGTCCTTTGGCCTTCAATCACAGTCATCAAGCCAAGCACCAGCGTCAGAAGACCAAGGGCAGCGGTCAATCTCTCAGTCTTCTGGGTCTTTTGGTGTAGCTCCTCAGACATTCCATCAGGCTCCCCAATCATTTGGGCAGTCCTCGCAGGTGTTGAGTCCTGCATCACAATCATCTGGCCAAAGGACGCAATCATTTGATCGGAGACCACAAACACCAGTGTTCGACGGCCATGGGGAGGAATTATTTTCCCAAGTGTTCAGTTCATCGGGTCCAACTCGGCAGCCATTTGGCCAATCACCCCAGTCAGTTGGGCAATCATTCCCGTCATTTGGGCAATCATTCCCGTCATTTGGGCAAGGGACAAAGCCATCAAGTCAGGCTCCAGGGCAAGGGGGCCAGGGCCAACAATCATTCTCTCAAGCATCGGGGTCATTTAGTCAATCATTTCAATCATTTGGACAATCATCACAGTCATCCAGTCAACTACCATCATCATTTCTGGGGGAAACTGTTCAATTTTTTGAACCGTTTTCATCCATTGAATCTTTTGAGGTGGAGCAACAACCAGTTGAATTACAGGTGGGGCCTGGACAAGGTTGGTGTCTGGTGTGACTGTGTGTGTGAGTGAATTTGAATGCGAGTGTGTGCCATTTTTACCACATTGAATCTATAAATAACCATAAAATGTATGCAAGTAAAAAGCAGAAAAACTTTAATCGAAGGAATCAGAGGTGATCAAAACAAAACTAAATTGACAATATTCATCTTTTTATACTTTGATTTTTAATGCATATTCTAAAGATTTGTAAAATTTTACGAGTATTTTTTATGGTTCTTATTTACTTGAAAAGTTTGACAGATCCTACTCATATTACAGTTATCACATAAAGATTTAGTGAAGTATATATTTTGATCCCATTAGATATTCTCTTGATCTTCTGTTTTTTCATGATTTAAGCATTTATTTATTTTTATTCTCATGATATGAAATAGGTATTTTTTTGAGTTACCAATCAACAAAAAAATAATTCACTATTTTTCATGCTACATTAAACTTGAATTTCATTTTCAAATAAATTGCTTGAATGCATTTTTTTCAGTCATTTCAGTTATACTGAATGTTTCTGAAAGATTTGGTCAAATTATAGGAAAATGTTCTCCTGATTGTTAGGATAGCATAAGTTTGTATTTACCAATGGAGGTCTGGAAATTTCATCAAAGTTTCAGACCTAACTATTTTTCTTGAATAACTAGCTTTTCTTAAACCACATCCTCATTTTAGCCAAATACTTTAGATTTCCTTCACCAAATGTACTAAACTGGCTGATGTATTGGTAAAGGAAGAAATACCTACTAATTGGAGTAAAAGCACTCAGTACTTTAATTCCCAATATATTTTCATTTGGGATACCAATAGCATTTTATTAATACCACTAAAGTTCCCTATGCACAGGTCCTTATGGACTTTTGAATGGCTATTTGAAAATGTTGTGTGCGGCAAATCCTAAGCTGATGGTGTGACACATATATTCTTCTGAAGGAAGACGCTGCAAATGCTAAGTGGCTGTGAAGATTTGAATGAATAGAGCTCAGAACAGAAGATTCATTACCCATTGTACCCAGTTATTTTATCCTAAGACTCAAAAAAATATTCAAAGGTTTGCCAAGTCTTTCAGTAACAACCTGCTTAAATCATGTCAAGTGTTTGTTACAAAAACCAAAGTCGTCACACTCAAATGTTATATAAAATATGTACATGGTAAATAAATTGTAGGGATTTTTTAATTTGGTGTCCATAAATAGTTGTGACAATTCTCAGAGATATTGTTTTTTTCCTTAGAATCAAATGAAGACAATCACAAGTCATATTTGATTCTGTCTCAGGCTTAACTCTGTGGAATTTCTCCATAATTCAAGGAATGAGTTCAAAGAAACTCTCCAATTCCACAAATCACAATTTAATATAACATTATATTAAATATATATTTATATATATTAGGGGCACAGTAGTCTGCCCAGGTTCAATTCCGGGTGATGTCTCTGAGCACCCTCAGCTTTACCCAGGCTGTGCACCATTTTTAAAGTGCTAGGTCTTCCTGGGAAACCACAGACACCACAGGGAGAGGTGCTGGCCCCCCTACCCTGATGCGTGAATTTCAGATGCCGTGGGGCCTAGTGCTGGGTGAGCTCTACCCTCACCTACCAAACCAACCTTTGGGTTGATTTTTGTGATTACACATATGTATATATTATTTATATTAAATTTTATTTAATTATATTAAATATTTAAATAGTTGTTTTTTTGGTTATTGTTGGTTATATTAAATTGTGATTTGTGGAATTGCAGAGTTCCTTTGAATCCTTTCCTTGAAATCACATGACAATCACACTTGGATGATTTGTAACTTTTGCCTCAAAATTTAATAATTTTACTGTTCCCATAGGTTGCTAGAGCTCCGCCACAGTGCTCCACTGTTGACGGTGTCCCCGGAGAGTGCAGACCACTTGTACAGTGCCTAACATTTTACCTTGAAATAACCACCCTGAGTAAGAGCCGATGTCCACTGGAAGTTGGTTCTGATGGCTCCAAGAGGTTGGGAGTTTGCTGCCCATTTAAGGGACCAACACAAATTCTATTAGGTATGAATGGCTCCTTCCTATACTGACTTAGAATACCTATGTGTAACATCAATGTCTCCATAGAAGTATTGATCCCCAACAGTTTTATATTTGAATTAGCTATTGAGTTTCTAAGTGATAATGTGACAGTGTTATTTATGGCATGATAAAAAGCTGTGTTTTAAGACAGAAAATGATATGTAAAAGATCATGAAAGAGGACTGAAATTGATGGGAAGCCTGAGGGGTTGTGTTTGAAACCTATGGCAATGATTCTGTGCATGTAGCCAAGGAGTTTCGTCAGGCTTGGTGAGGAGTATCATTGGTGTGAGCTGTTTAGACCAATTTTAAACTAAGTCCTATGGAACAATTACAAATGTTGATAGTTTTTATTTGTATTTAAACCTCTTGTAACAATGATATTCCTTCACGGAGTCTGATGGCACTCCTAGGTTATATGAATGAAATCATTTTGATGGGTTACAAACATAACCCCGCAAGTACATTTTTTCCATTGGCCATGTGATAGATGACAGTTAACTGTTGTAGATTAAGAAAAATACTAGATAAGGGATTGGTTCTCTCAAAGAGGTTCAAGTATGTCAAGTTGCCAATAATAATCTGATTAGAGAATGAAAAAAGTGTCTAAGGGAAACCAAAAAAAATTATGGCCTTTCCAAAATTGATATTTCGTATTACCTAACTGAACTTTTTTTCACTGTATTTGTGGTTTCCAGTATGGGAAGGGGGTGGCCCTGAGAAATCATTTATGACAAAGGGAGGGAGGTTATTATGGAACTTCTCCACTTGGATCAGATATCATAAGAAATTTTATATGCCAAACTGTAATAAATTTAATATACGTAGTTAGCTGACATATGTTGTGGCTAAGTAGGGTCTAAAATCTTCCAAAGTTAAATTAGCTTCACTCTTTTGACTGGAGAAAAAATTAATAACCCCCCAGGAGCCAAGCATTTCTGGCTTCACCAATTACTTTTGACCCTTCTGCAGTGCAGTGCACTGCATTTGGCTTTCAATTAGGTTATTAAGCAAAGTCATATCACTCAAAAGAAACAAACATTTCCTTATTCTCTAGTGTGAATAATGGTGAGAGAATTCAATTGTATTTAATCCAGTATTTCAGCATGAGGCAGTACTATACAGATACCTAAATGCCTAGGCAGTTGTGGAGGACTAAAGTTGCTTGTTGCAGGCAAGCATTATAAACATTATCTATAACTATAGAATTAAAATCAATTGTATACAACTTGCAAATGATATGAAATTATACGGGCTACCCTGTATGTATTTCCAGAGAGGGAGAAGTTTCATCTGCCAAATAATATCCCCTTTCACTGGCATGGATATTTATATATTTTCACTATCATATACTGTAGCATATTCTAAATGCATATATATACCTATACAATAAAATGGCTAATATGTATGCAAAAATCATTGATAAAATTAAGGAAAATATTAAGATGAAAAATCAAGGTGGTGTTCTTCTTTATTAGTTAGACCCAATTTTGAACAAGCATATGTGGTACCCATTGCAGAAATACTTAATTTTTGAAGCAAATATGATGCAAATAAAAACTCCATATTTATTAAAAATACCAATGAATGAAAATATACTTAATCAAGAAAGGATAATAATTATAAAATCTAAGATGGGATCCACTTATTAAATGAAGATGTCTTGCATGACTAAGCCTGCTGGGAGTACAAATTTAATGCGGGCACCAAAGGAATAATTATAGCACCACAGTAAAATGGCAATTAAAACCAATGTAATAAACAAGGTAAATTGACTATTGAACAATTGGAATTGGTACATGGCATCATTTGATAAACATGCAATTTGATTACAAAAATATACTCAATTCACTCCAATGAAAACATTTTACAAGATTATCAAGCCACCAGTTTTCCCTAATGTAACTTTTATAACTTAAAAATGTTTTAGCAATAAAAGGGTTGATTTTCAGTAGGTTTGGTTGATCTAAACTATTTCCTCCTTTTTCAAAAACCATAAAATGATTTTTTTTTTCCCAATCGAATAGAGCAACCCTTAGACAGACGCAACCAAGGAGTTCTACTACCTCCTCCACCCCCGAGAGTGGTTATCCCACAATTCACACAACAGCAACTCTCCAGTGCTGCCAATAATGCCCTGAAAAGGCTTCAAGAAAGAATCCAGGCAACCGCATTCATCTTCTCACAGGTACAAAAGCATCTTTTATATCAAGGCTACCAAGACGTAATTTAGATGGTATACTTTAAAATAACTTATGATAAGTAGGAAATACCTATCAATTCTTTGAGAAGGCTACCTCAGTGTGATGTTGTTGAAGCTCAGTGTATACCGGGATTTATTCCATGTGGGTCCATCTTTCTGGGACAACAGTTTCGCCAACATTGAAGTCAAGGGCTTCAGGTCAGAATTTGTTGCTGTTTTTTTCCATCTTAGATGCATAAAAAAATCATACATATTAAAGATGGACCTATGCAGAAAAAACCATAATACCTTTTAATGTACACCAACAGTATCACTACAGTTATACGCCCGTAATTCTTCCTGACTTTCCATGATTTCAAGGACACATTCAACAGGCATGACCAAATTTTTTTTCCAGACTGGTAGTGACACTGATTAAAAAATATTTCAGAACTCAAATTTTATCTTAATTTCACCAAAATAACCAAATATGTCACTGCAACATTTAGTTGTGATTTTTTATATTAAAATCTAAGTATTTTACATGTTACAAGTTCATTTCTCATGATGTATGTTTCCTTAGAGGTCACACATTTTATAAATTAATCTTGTGATAAGAGAGAATAAAAATGAAGCACCACTTCATTCCATTAACAAAGGATAAAATAACACAGTGAGAACAATCCACATGGATTCCACCATCATAGAAATGGGAATGGACATATTTTATGAATTTAAGAAACACCTCTTCTCTGAGAAAAAAACTTCAGCCTTTTTATGAAGAGACACAATATTTTGTCGTGATTTAGTCCTAATCAAAAAACAAAAAAAAGTTTTTCACATGAGACAGCTGTCTCTCTGAAATAATCATGTTGAAATGAGAATGATTTTATGTGGTAATAAGGTAGGTAGATCTCATGTGAAAATAATATTTATACTATGTAAAAATTTCTTGGTTCAGGTGCATAAAATGTGTGTGCCCTATGTGGAAATTAGATGGATCTCATGACCAAAATCATGTGGATTCCTCCTCAGGTTTCCACTAAATTTTCCCCTCAATTTCCACACGAGTTCCATATGGATTCATACATATGTTGATTCCACTACCTTGTTCTCACTGGGAACTAGAGAGCTTGACGTCCGTTTGACATTTTGATTTCCCTATATTTTTTTTTTTAATCTTTCTCACTTATGTCAATTTGAGTATACTCTTCAATGCATCATCAGAAGCATTCTAAAGACTGTTTATAATTATATACATATTGGTATCTTGCAAATACTAAAAGGAGAACACACCTGCCTCTGGCATTTTCCATAGGGTGTGTTCATACCACCTGTCCAAACAGCACCCTCCCCAGTGGGAAACCACCAAGAGCGTTTCTTCGCTCTGACACCAGGAGGAAATACAGTACAAAAGGCAGAGGAAGGGCAGAAAAATGTGGAAGCATCTGTAAGCCTGGTAGAACAGTAAGTATAATTTAAAATAGATTTCCTCAGGTGATGGTTAAAAATATTTACCATAAAGCAATGCCTATTGATCATTTCTTTACTGCACAATCACTTCTTTAGGTTTTGAAGACTGTAAAACTTATAAATGACGATGAAACTAAACATGCCTTTATCAGAATTATGATATTTTTAAATCCAAAACATTTAGATACAAAGTGCAATAAATAATTTTACACCCAAGGTTAATTTTTTCTACCAGTACTAGTCATGAAACTTATCTCTTACATTACCTATATGTGTATAGGTAGTAAAACAGGCAGTAAAACAGATAGTAAAATTACAGACCAATAAGGGGGAAGTTAAGTCATCAAGTTTACTAGCAAGGCATGGTGTACCAGAGGGATCTATCCTGGGTCCACTGCTGTTCATCATTTACATTAATGACATAAAGGACACAATAATAAATGGAAAAGCAGA
>LYUA01000315.1:425836-436422 GCA_002093875.1 Calopteryx splendens
CGTGGCAGTTTTCGCACAACCAGTGAGGGCCGATATATCGGCCCGTTGGCAATAAAAGGGTTAAGTTGAAACACTACTTTTAATAAATGTTCCAAGACATTAACTGGCAATGTTTTGGATACACAGTTTCATCATTTGGCAATGAAGTATATACATATATAACTGAAGTAATTTACTAAGAAAATATAAATGTTCAGACTTATACTTCCAACAGCTAAAGAATTTATGAAAATATGGACAGAGGAATCTCGAACAACTCAAATTCCAGGATTAAGGATAAAACCCTTGTACGAAAATTGTAAACTTTGGCCTCTCTAAAAAATGCCGTTTTTAAATTTCAAATTTACAGGGTAACAGCTGCATTGGGGAGCAAAAAGTAAGGCAGGGTACCATATATACACATTTTAATAATCATGTCTTTGTCAAAAAAAGTAATACACAACAATCCTCATGACAGTAAACTTTGGCTACCACAGCAACTAATGCATGCATGTTAAAATTCCACTTCACTTCAAACTGGTATACTCCATGTGCACGTTAACCAAAATATTTTGATTCGCTTAAAGCTAGATATTTTATGGGCAAGATAATAAAAATCATCAAGTTTAAATGCATTACAATCTTCTTGTAAGCACGTGCACTAAGAAGTACACTCCTCTCATACAATAAGGCTCATTATATTGGACTTAGGTCTGGCTTTAAGGTATGAAGAATTGTACAGCCAGACAAGGTTTATGAGAAAATATTATACACACTGGATAATTATGATAACTGAAACATCTGAGGTGACAATAAGATGATGAATCTGGCTAGTTTGTCTTGGAATGATCATGAGAAAGAGCCAAGTGGAAAAGCTTGGCAGCCACAGAAGTACACTGATTACAAGAATCCACTCACACCACTTAGGGATGAATCACACAAAATATATAACTAACACACTGCAGCACAATATTTAAGCATCATCCATGATGAAACAAGTCACAAAAAACTGCCTCCCTTAAAAACATTGTAAACCCTTCAGCTGACTCAGTTTTGAATGTTCTTTCAAGCATCCCCTTTTATAATTCCACAATGCTCATCGTACAAACCACTGCCTCCAGCATATGTCTTCAAGGAAACCAGTAGATGGAAAAACACTCCTGACTACACCTAAGGCCTAATGATGCATGGGCACACACTGTAGACCAAGAGTTGCAGCTAGCTTGAATGGAAATGATAGGTAAACCCCCTTGAGGTCCAGAATTAAATCTGGGAAAAGGTGATCTTCACCCACACACTGGTTATCAGTATTTTCGAATCGGTCCCATATTTTTATAATTTTCAAATCGATCGCCCGCCCCACTATAGCCAGAACCACCACTGTAGGCAGATGAGCCACCCATCACACCCATACCCACCCCAGAAGGCGGGTACATGGCTGAGGATGACGATACTCCCCCACCTGATGACCCATGGCCCACAACACCTATTGGACCACTACTTCCGCCCACCCACCTGGAAAATGAAAATAAATAGGTTGAATACATTAAAGAACAGCATAATGATAAAAACGGAAAAGGTCTTAATGCATCTTAAATATATTCTGAATGATAAGGGCAAGTAAAAAAGTGCAGAAACCTGTGCCCCTCAAGCAATGAAAAGAAACAATTTCTTAGGAAACACTTCAAATTATTTAATTAGGTAAAAGAAGTTTGAAGTACAGTTATAGAATTCTTTACCATGTAAAATGAGCCAGAACTCAACCACTGTGGGAGTCACCTCAAGAAATCCAAAAATTGTAATGTACTTGTATCAGTTCAGGATGAGCTCAAAACTGTTGCAAAATGCTTTAACAAAATGCAGGGGAGAGAGGCATTTTTTCATAAGAGGAAGTGCATTTTTTTGAATGTGCATTTATTTTGTTTGATGAGCCAATGGAGAATTACCCTCATCAACCATCAACCCTTACAGCTTTGAGCCATGTAAATTTTGGCTCCAATTTGTTGAAATGATTCTGGTTAGTCACACATTAGCTTTGGGTAACTGCTGATTGTATCACGCTTTGTCAGTTCAACATTTCTCCCAATTATGGTTACAATTAAAATCAAACAAGTGGCTGTCCAACAAATTTACTACATATATGTAGCCAGAACGGAAACTTCAAGTGATAGCAGATTGTATATGCTATAATCCATATGAAGGGGAATCTATTTGTCTTACATAATCCTACCTCAATAAGTTAAGTAGGCCTAAATGAACCACTATTAACACAATTCTTTGTTAAAAAAGCAGTTTTGCTGAACAATTACTACAGGAGAATTTGAGCTTCACCAAATATAGCCAAAAATTAATTATTGAAAGAAAACATGTCAGTGAAATTTTACAATGTTGACAGTGAAATGAGGATGATAAAATGACGCTAAAAAGTTAGGCACCCAAGCCCTATTTCTACCATAACTTGCAAGTTTATTTTTTTAATAGTAGTTAGTTGTGGGAATACTAATTCCTAGTCTAATAATCAGTAAAAATTTCTTGTGTAGCTTTAATAGGATGTAAGACCATGCATATCAGTTTTCATAGAACACAATTTCACTAAATATTTTACACCAACCTATACTTTCGTGGAGATACCAAAATGCATTTCATTTTAGTATGTACTTCATAATACAATATAAATGGCATTTCTAATGATTTGAAACCAAAAATTCTACAGTTATTAATATTTGAAGGAAAAATTGGTGTAAAAATAAAGGCAATCACATAATCATGTCATGTCTCATTGGTTGCTAGTGGAGAACTGTATTCTAGCTACATTTTAGTCTTACTAGCTGGAGACCAGAAGATCTGGAGAGAAGAATCAACTTTTCTGAGTAGCTATCTACACACAATACCAACAAAAAGGAACTTCATGTTGTAAGGACAGCGTGACTCATGTGCTAAGCACTCCCACAAAAGATGAGAACTGTCTACACTTCAATCATTAATTAAAAACAACTCCCTTGATGATGAATAAAAAAAAGAAAACAAATGATAAGAAAAATTAAGTGAAAGAGACAAAAATTCATTTACAGTTCATTTTCACACAACTACAACCAGATTAGTGATAGAAACAAATCAAAAACATGCAAATGAAACCATATACCACTTAAAACACTCCCAAGTTTGTGAACAAAAATAGATGAGAGAAATTTAAGGAAACATGGCCATATAAGCCAAGTTAATTGGGTATCACCAATTCTAATTTCAGTTTACATACCATTGTTATAGCCTTTCATTTATCAATCAAATTTAAGTCCCAGTCCTAATTTTCAATAAACTTCATAATGAGCTGAAGAACCATTGCCACAAAAATGTCTGGTCTTATGGGAAAATTACTACAACTTCAAACATGCTAACATCAAGCCAAATGAATTACCCGAATTTAAAAAAATCAAGTGGGTGACACACACACGTCTCACATTTCAAAGAACGGGCCCTTGGCAATTTAAAATATGACCACAGGATGAAAGTAAAACAAAATGCATTTCAGTTGCTTTGGCTGATGAACAGAAATAACATCTTGTTTTACTACCATTCAAACACCTGCAATGGTCATTCTGTTTCAACTCGAAAGTGTGTAATTGTTCAACACATTACAAATTGCACAAATAAATGACAGTACAACAACGTAAAAACTTCACAAGCTAGATTCACTTTGTATTTATGGAAGCAAAAATAATATTGAAAAGAAAGTGCTCGAGTAATGTGCAATGCACATTGAACTTGAAATTACATACAAGTATATACAAAGCTGTGAAAAATAAGTGTCTTACACCACAGATGTTTCCAACAAACAGAAGAGGCAATCATATATTTGTGGACAAAAAATGACTCCATGTTCTGCATTAAAATAATTACAAAGAGCCTTGATGTAAGCTGAAAATCAAATATGGGCTCCCATTGATACATACTAAAATCAATAATAGTAAAATTGTGCCGGTATTATGTAACTGAGCCCCACCTGTCCTTCCCTCGGGTGTGTAGGGAAGGAAAGCCACAATTCTTGTCACCACGCACATCGTGAGAAGAGGTGGAGGAGGAGGGTTGAGGTGGTGAGGCAGCGGCTTGAGCCGCAGAGGAGAAGGTCAGGGATGAATTGTAGGTGACATTCACGAGGTGACGCTGTCTGGGCTTGCACTTGACCCCACTGTCGTCTCTGTGGGATTGACAAGGCATATAAGGCTCGGAAATTGGCACTGTACACATTCATAGCAGGATAAGAGAGAAAATTTCTGAAAGCACATCCAATCCCAAAAAACATTTTTAAATCTGGTAATTATTATTTTTATATCACTTTTTTTGGAAACTGAGTTCTTTAGGATAACTTATACAGATCCCAATTGAGTCAAATTTTATCCAAATATGAAAATACAAAGAATAGTTCCCCAAGTGGTTAAAATACTTTTAACGAAAGAATCCATCTTATTTTTATAAATTCCTTTGGAAAAGAAAATATGTACTGTTGTAACACATCCCACAGATAATTACCACTAATTGAAATAATAATATTGAGCTAGTAATTATGTACCTTTTCATTACTGACTTTGTAATGGAAGTCGGACCTTGATGTCTTACGCTAAAACATGCCACAAAGGTAGTGCAGGCGAGCATACTAAAAGCATCTGGCATAGCTAATTATACAATGCAGCCCCCTTATAACGAATTGATGCGAGAACAATCTCCTATTCACTACTTTTCCAATAAATTTCCATTTACGGGAGCATTTAACGACAGGAATTTGTGTGTAGAGCTGCACCTTAAAAACAAGGTTCTAAAATTATGTATCGGAGGCACTATGGAACTTGCGGAGTTGCTGAAGTGAAAATAGTTTCCAAACGCCAACTGAAGTGCTTTCAGAAAACATGCAATGCTTTTTTCCCTGAACGACAGATTTTCCTACAATAAAAAGTCTTAATTGCCCACATAGGATTGAATTAGTTTTTATCCCAATGATTTACACTCCACAATATTGTACAAATCAACACATCCAAATATGAATCACTCGTTTCTTTAGTTGAGAAAATCAATTCATTAAGGTACTACTTCATGAGTCTGATACTTAAAATCCCATTTTGAAAAACACTTCACATCACACCAATGGGAGATAATTCCCCCCAAGACCCAATGCATAATTACTATAGCGTAACCCAACTAGTTCAAATCAGGAGAAAACTACATTGCTTTTTCACCACCACTACAAAAAGCCTTAATACTGCAGGCTACATTTTGGCCACGGAATCCAGCATTCCATCTCTTGATATAACACGGGGATAGCAATGACCAAGTAGAAGACTAGCATTTCTGTCTTGTCTTTCTGGGAGGTCTAATTTCCACGGGAATGTGACATCCCACACCAATCAATTGCGTTATGAGTGAGCTGCAGTGCTTCCTTCGTTCATCATCATTCACTAGCCATAACTTCCCCAATGGCCGCAGACACTTCCAAAGAAATGGTGGTGAGTGATACCTGAGGTTCTTACCCTTAGCAGCTCTGGGCGAGCGCTCCTGGGCAACCCATTCCACTGGTTGTTTGAGGGCTAGAGTGAGGTGGTATCTACTTTGTGTGAGGCACAACAGGATAACCAGGTGAAGGAGGTTGGAGGCTGGGGAGCTTGAGGTAGGTACTTCAAGGCAAGGCTTCTGCTGGAAGGTTTAGGAAAGGGCAGCAAGGCACACCTACATCAGGTGGACTTAGTGGTTGAACTATTTAGGGAACCACCACCAACTTCATAATGGCTTTTTGCCTCCTTTTTCTCGCGCTTCACCCTTCCACCACGGCATCCTCGACGAATTTTTTTCTTCTCTTTAGCAGTCCTGCTTTGAATGGTGAAAGAAACAGGTCAAGGCACAGTTTTCTCATGCCTTTGCAAGGAGAAGCCACTTTAAACAGAGCCTCAGACATGCAACAATGCTGTACTTGCACAATCCATAAAAATACAATTCCCTTAAGAATTTAATGCAACAAAAAGAAAATGCTAAATGGAATGGAAGCAAATTCTAATTACCTCCAAAAACACCCTGAAAGTCACAACCAGCACTAGTTTTAAACATTCCTACGAATGAAACCATAAAAAGAGTGAAACCATTAACCTTTTGCTTTTGCTACCAGATAAATATGAAGCCATATTTAATGTAGAATGTAGTGGATGGTAAAATTATGAGGATCATTAATTATTATAAATAGAAAAACCAATACACAGTTCAAATACACAAGATTTTTGTAATGAAGCAAGTTAAGATGTGCAAATACAGCAGAGTTGAGTTTCAAATGAAGGCGCTCTTCCTCAGTGCCAGTAGGCCACATTGGAGGCAGCCACAAAAAAAAAGCATTATAAAATCAAAATCATAAAAACACTTGCAAATAGGACTCTGATAACTGAATCATGGAGCCAAAACAACTGCTGCCACAGATGAAAAACATTTGTAGTGTGTGATCATTTCGACTGACATGGGAGCCCAGTAGGTGTAATGAAGGGAGTTATCCTTTCACAAACGACCTACAAAAGAAATTACAATGCCATAAGGGGTTTAATATCATTGACTCTCCAAGTACAGGAAAGGACTGTCCTCTTGGATACCCTTAGTGATTACATTTATCTCCTTTGAAAAATGTATACCATGAGCAAGGGGAAAATGATAAAATGAATGATACCGTGTTTGGTTTTACTACAAGATCATTAATGAGGTATGACCTCCCAGTATTTCACGGCATAGAAATTTTAAGAAAAATGAGTAAACAAGCTGTAACATAAAGTACTTAATTTTTTTATAGCTAATATATGCATACATGAAGGGTTAGGCGATAATGATCCATGTAGAGTGTGAAAATGAAACAGCCATAAAGGCAGAAGTCTGCTAGTCTCATTTTCTTTTAAATTCTATTATTTGATTAAAATGGTAGCCAATTGAATATCTCTAGAATTCAATGGTCATTGATGTTCAAATCAAGTCTTACGGAATTTGAAGCTGAAATTTGTCCTTTTTCATTACCCAATGGGATTGTGAGGACCCTGCACTTCAGCATGCAAAAACAATTTGATGGAAACTCAAGGGAGCAATTAACATTGCAATGGCATTTCTATAATATCAAGAATAAAAATATCCCAGTGACTTTTCAAGGTTAAATTGGACACACCTATGTTATTAAGCCAATCAAAACGAATCACATTCACTTAAGCAATAAATGTATATTTACCACAAATAATTTGACCATTTCCAGAGATTCCCTATGATAAATAATTCACTAGCAACAAAAATTGCCTAAAGCATGTTTAACATTTAACTCACTGATTTCTGAATTAAGCAAGCACATACCTGACTAATTGGGTTCAATTCTGAGAAGTTCCGAGAATTACATTTGGCTAAATCTTTAAGGATTTTAAGTTTAATATTTTGCAGTATATATTGTTGTTCATTCCTAAATACACATTATAAGTACAGGTATTACACAACACATTTCCCTTTTCCTTCTGCCAGATATGAGGCCTTAAAAATGTGGAACATATTACATTAATAGCATGCATAAGACTAACTTAATCAATAAGGAATGGTCTATGATTAGGAGAAGGCAGCAAGATTAAGGGGAATAAAGAGTTAAGTTAAAAAGTAAGGCATTAGCCTACGAAGATACTCAGTCCACCCTTCAAGTCTGTGTACTATGAGGTAAGAATTCCTTGTGAAGTGAAGTAATAAGGAACTGGAACATTGAATACACCACTGACCCTGTGACTGGGTACACTCTCGTGATAGGAATTAAGTGTAGTCTAACCTACTATAGACTTCAAATGTGGATGCAACAATTATAAACTCTTGAACTGATATGTACTGGTTCAACCCTAAGAATGTAAAAATTATCAAGTTTATACATGATACTGTTTGCCATCGCATTGAGATCAGAACCAGAAATAAAACAATAATTACATTAAAATTACAGCAGCGCTGAATGTGTTAAATTTATCTAGGAAAAGTAGTACAGAGTCTTATTTTTAGACAATGGAAAGTACTAAAAAATTCTATTATTTTTGTCCAAAACATTGCATTGCAACTAAAATAGAATCTCAACACGAGAGAATCTTGATGAAACATAACAGCTGGTGACCCTTTGAATCAGAATTCTGTAATAACAAGATAATTATCTACTAATATAAACGAGCCACGGTTTATGAACATTTATGCAAGTGTACCTTGATGAAATTTCCTATTTCTTAAAAACATGAACAATAGAAATATAAATTTATGTTGTACTTTTCATATGAAATAATTGCTTAATGATAAATACACGCAACAATATAAACCAATAATTTACACTTTTTTAGAGAACTTGTGAACAAGTGTAAATCATGGGGAAAAAGTCACTTAACTTTAAAACTTAATCAATAAAGTAAATTTAAAATATAAAACACTAACAAAACCTAAGAACATTATCACTTCCTTAACCAGCTCCTTGATTGAAAATTGTCAAAAAGGGTGCTAGGAAGGAATAAATTAAATGCTCAGGTTGGCTTGAGAATAATATATTGAACTTAGTGTCAACACAATACATACTCTTAATTTACAGGTCCCTCCCAAGATGAGTCCCTAGCCGAAGAGCAATAGCCTTGACGCCATGACCCAGGCTGTGGTCATAAACGACTGTCAACGCAGTTCAGTAACAAACCAGATCAGACGACCCTTCCGAACTCTTGGTCACTGACGAGGTCGGACACCAGTCATGGTGTTCATCTGTTGGTCACCGCAAGGTGGCAACGAACCTGAACAGATTGATCCATTCCGACTCAGAAGGTGCAGATTAGTCACTCTCCGGTGGATGGCTAGCATTTATTTTCGATACTAAGAATATTCGGCCAACTTGACGATGTTTCCCAGTAGTTTTATATCGTTATGGATATCCTGAATATGGCGTGAAACCACGAGAAAGGCTGAGGACTAAATAATTTGATGGCAGAATTGTTCTGTGCAATAGCATGATCAAAAGCATTGCTATTTTGTTCGGAGGAAATTTGTACGGCATGAAGAGCCTTTTAAGGTTTGAGTTAACATAATATTGTGTCTTTTGAGGGTGTCTGAAATATTTCAGAGAAAGGTATATCTGGTATCGAGGGGCTGTTCAGAAACAGGGATTAACCTCGAAATGTTTGGACAGAGATTTAATTTGATCAGTGGCAATGCTACCCATTAAATAATACAGTTAATAACTAAAAAAATTAAATAATCCTCTATTAGCACAAATATTATTACCAGAGTAAGTATTATTGCCATAGTATCTTGCCATATCAAGTTCTTTATAGAGAGCCCCACACAGGGATGCTCCGCGAATCTTGGGTCACTAAACCGAATGAGTCATCATGAGAGAATTCCCCAGAGTAATTCTAAGATGTGCTCCTTATCACAAGGGAGTGACATGTCCCTGCTAGAAAATGTGATTTTCTCACCTTGCTTCTCCATCGCAATATAGAGTTAATTTAATACAGAGTAATGACTGAGGTTAATTAACTTCACAGCACAAAAAAGATCTAAAGCCATGCTCCAACCATGAATCGTACCTCGAAATGAAATTCTCACATTGTAATGGAAAAGAGGTGAAAGAATTATTGAAAATGTTAGTTATAGATAAAAAAGATATCAGCTTCACGTCATGGAAGTTTACAATGTTAATTTTTACATGAATATAAAACTTACTATTCCATAGGACATGAACTACCAGTACCACAGGTTTCACAGTTTTAGGGCATTGCAAGGCACCATAAATTTAACAACCAACCCAGCATGCAAACACCTATTACATGCTGTAGAGATGGCATACGCAGGGAAAATGTTGTGTATAGGGTGGCAGTGAAATAATTATAAACTTTATTTAATCTCTAGCAGGGGAGAAGTCATTTTTGACCAAACAAACTGCTCCTTTAAAATATCACATATGAATCTAAGGACGACATGACCGCCACTGATGGGTCATGCCACTATCAAGATTGATGCCGTTGTGGCCCACGCCAGATTGAACATGTTGATTTTTTTTTCATTTCCTGGACTTCCAAAAATTATAGGCCTGTTTTAAATTTCTTTGTAAAATTATTAGGTCGATGTCAAAATCATGCAATAAGTGCATGGAAAATTAAAAAAATACCATATTGAAGCTAGGCAAAATTTTAGAAAGTTTTCAATTAAAAACTTTTCACTTAATAAGCAAGTAACACAAAGAAACTATCCACAAAAGACTTATACAATTGTATTATATAATAAATCATAAAATGCTAATTAGAGAAAATCTTTTGAAAAAAAATAAAGCAATGAACAAAGACTATGAGGATACAAGCTACATTTTTACTAAGCATATTAATTGTCATCAGGGGCATGCTAGGCCAGTTGTTAGAGTGATGAGCTACTGATCGGAGGTCCCAGGTTTGATTCCAGGAGACACCTCTTGGCAACCTCAGCTTCACCCAGGCTATGTACCATTTTCGGGTACCAGGTCACAGGTGGTACAGGGAAAGAATCTGGCCACCCTACCCTGATGTTTGAATTTCACATGCCGTTGGGCTTAGTACTGTGTGAGCTCTACCCTCACCTAC